>CAUYLG010022220.1:0-117999 GCA_963573385.1 Cacajao melanocephalus
ACAGATGCTGGAGAGGATGTGGAGAAATAGGAACACTTTTACACTGTTGGTGGGAGTGTAAACTAGTTCAACCATTGTGGAAGACAGTGTGGCGATTCCTCAAGGACCTAGAAATAGAAATTCCATTTGACCCAGCAATCCAATTACTGGGTATGTATCCAAAGGATTATAAATCGTTCTACTATAAGGACACATGAACACGAATGTTCATTGCGGCACTGTTAACAATAGCAAAGACCTGGAACCAACCCAAATGCCCATCAATGATAGACTGGACAGGGAAAATGTGGCACATATACACCATGGAATACTATGCAGCCATAAGAAGCGATGAGTTGGTGTCCTTGTAGGGACATGGATGAACCTGGAAACCATCATTCTCAGCAAACTGATGCAAGAAGAGAAAATCAAACACTGCGTGTTCTCACTCATAGGTGGGTGTTGAACAATGAGAACACATGGACACAGGGAAGGAAGCATCACACCCTGGGGTTTGTCAGGGGGAAATACGGGAGGGACAGCAGGGGGTGGGGAGTTAGGGAGAGATAGCATGGGGAGAAATGCCAGATACAGGTGATGGGGAGGAAGGCAGCAAATCACACTGCCATGTGTGTACCTATGCAACAATCTTGTATGTTCTTCACATGTACCCCAAAACCTAAAATGCAGTTAAAAAAAAAAGAAAGCACCAGAGAAAATAACCAATTACTCAGAGTAAGAAATACCTGAGGTCCTGTGGTAATACTCTCAGATGCCACCCAGTGCTACCCTTGCCATAAACTCTATATCCTTATAGCAGAAAGCTTAGATTTTCTGAAATTGAGTTCCTCATCTAAGGGAAGATTGAAGGAGTGACAACTCTAAGAACTGTTGTGATCGAAGTAAATAATCAGAAACAGCTCGGTCTGCCAGATACATTACACAACACATTACTTTGAAAAACTAGCAATTTAATGAAGTGAAATGGACCATGAAAATAATTAAATGGGCTGGGTTTCCTATTTAGGAAGAACTCTCTAAGTTATCTAAGGTATTTCACCATCAGATCCAGCTTCTCTCTTACTATTCCCTTCTAAAACAATTAAACTATTTCCTGTTTCTAAATCAACCCTCACTCCCCACAATGTCTGCATCCCAAATTGTATTTTCTAGACATAGAATTTGTCCCGAGGTTGCCTTTTCAAATGCACTCTCCACCCTTCTTCAGTTCGCTCTATCCCTGGGTGCTTTACAAATGCCTAGGAGTTCAAACTCCTAGGCATTTCAGGTCCCACACAATCTGTTCCCAATAGGTTTTTGCATTTTCATTATACACATACATCTGTCCAAATATCCTATACACCTGTCATGTTCCACGTCAGTGCTGGGGTGGGATGACAGTTACCCTAACTTGAGTACCTGAGCCCAGCAGGGATACTCTATGAATGGTAAAAGAAGGGCTGAATAGAAAGGACACGGGTTCTATGCCCTGGGTCAACAGCCCTTGACTCCCATTTCTGGCTCTGGTTGTGTTCATCCATTGAGGGTCTGGTAGACAATGAGATGGGAGGGGATGTAAGGTTAGGATATGTTTTCCCCATTGTCTTTCCTGGAAGACCACCTGGGTTGCTGTCTCCCCTGGCTACATCTCCTTGCTTTCCATAAGGCAGCCTTCTCTTAGGCCCCACCTTGTGGGTTTCAAAACCATGCCTTCCCCATGGCTCTTTGGTGGCAGCACTACTGTTACCAGCTGGGCTATTGCATCATCTCCTGTAGTTCCTCCACACCCCTCCCATCCTTTTAAAATAGACCCTTTGTTAATCTGTCCTGAATTATCCTAAGGCGAGTGAGGGTGCCATCCCTTTCCTTTTGGGGCTCTGATATATTTTTCCACTATGATGCCCTCTCTGCTCTGAATTCTCACAAAACTCAATTTTTATCCCTTTGAAGGCACTGATCTTTTGAAAATGACAATATTTGCATACATATTTTAAGCCTGTTCCTTACAGCAAATCTCCGTGTTTGAGGACAAAGGCTGGATTTTATTCATTTGCAGTCACCCTAACTTGAGTGCCTGAGCCCAGCAGGATCCTCAATGAATGTTAAAAGGAGGGCTGAATGGCAAGAACACGAACAAGAATGTTGCTGAATCATTTAACTTGCCCTTATGCTTGCTAATCTAATACTGTCATTTTAACATTAAAACTAAAGTTCTTTCACATTAGGGAGTCAAAGTCTACTTCACTTCTGGATCATGAAATTGCAGCGCTGGGTCTGAGCTGTCTGCAGAGCTAGAACTCCCATCACCTCTCCTCCACTTCTCACGCTAGTCAGAAATATGCTCTGATGATGTGCCTCTCTGTGTGTTTCAGGCCTTTCTCTGTAGAACCAGCTGTTGGAACTCTTAATGTGGGAGAATCCATGCAACTGGAAGTGGAGTTTGAGCCACAGAGTGTGGGCGATCACAGTGGAAGACTTATCGTGTGTTATGACACAGGTATGCATTAATCTTTGTTAAAAGTTTTGCATGTTAAGAAACATCAGGTGGGTATGTTCTCACTCCTAAGAGGGAGCCAAGCTACAAGGATGCAATGGATTTTGCAGACTTGGGGAAGAGGGTGAGGGATAAAAGACTACACATTGGGTACTGTGTGTACTGTATGCACTCTGATGGGTACACCAGAATCTGAGAAATCACCACTAAAGGACTTATTCATGTAACCAAACACCACCTGTTCCCCCCAAAAACTATTGAAATTAAAAATAAATTAATAATAAAATAAAATTTAAAAATATAAAAAGAAAGGTCAGATGGGAAATAGGATAAAGCTGAATAGTAAATGGTTATTTTGGCCGCATTCTAAGCTAAGATCCACAAGATAAAAAACCAATGAATGCCTCCAGTAGAAATGATGTGAAGTCAGATAAAATCTCACCTAACTGGTGTCCCCAGTGCTTAAAAGCCTGAGGAATACAGGGCTCAGGAAGGAACCCATCCCCAGAAGCCACACTGGTGGATTGAGGTTGTCTGCGTATTAAAATTTGTAGGTAATTTAATGTCCGATGGATTTTCCATTTGATTTATTGTGATATTTGTCTAGCATTTTGAAAATGTAAACCCCAATTCAGAATGTTCTTGTATGTGCCCATTAGTCTATGTAAGATCCAGTTACTTTAATCCTTAGAACATGCAGATATCTTACATAACATCTTACACGAATATAGGACTGTGTGTATTGCCACTAGCATTTTCTTGAAGGCCACACCCTCTGTAATCATGAAAATTACACATTATTGTTGCAAATATTCAATTTATGGTCATGTAGATGGCATGTACATTATGCAGTCTCCAACGCTGGCTTTCAGATTAATATTTAACATTGCCGTTTATTATTTTATGATTTTTCTCATTTCCTTCTCCCTTCTGTTTTACTCATTCATGTTAATTGACCCAGATCATCTGCAGAAGGGCATTGTAGGGAGAAAACAGAAGCACACAGCCAGAGAAAGAGTAAGCTAAGATCCACAAGATAAAGAACCCATAGAAATGATATGGAGTCAGATAGAGATGCTCCAAAGCCTGAGGAATACAGGGCTCAGGAAAGAACCCATCCCCAGAAGTCACACTGGTAGATTGAAGTTATCTGTGTATAGATAGAAACTTGAAGGTACACCAAGAGAATGAGCAGCACAAGACATTTAGGGTACAGTTCAGAGTTGCTGGCTTTGTGGAAGCATATCTGAGCAGGATGACTCAAGACCTTGCCTTAGGACCCATGGTTAAGTGGCCCTGGCTCCACATTGCCCAGCAGAACAACACACAGCCAATGAAGTGGTCCATCTGGTTTATCTATTAATGTCGGCTGCACTTCACTGGCTGCTAACAAGAGAAGCTAGCTTAAGCAATCGGGAGAACGTTTGACCCATGTAACCAGAGGGTAGAACCGTCTGGTTAAAAGCATAGCTCATAACACACTGGGACATCAGTTTTCCAAGGTAGTTGTGTCATTTTGCATTCCAACCATTAAGGCATGAGAGTTCTAGTTGCTCCACATCTTCACCAACATATAGCGCTGTTTTGTTAATTTTGGATATACTAGTGGTATAAGGTGAGGTCTAACAGGTTTTAATTTTCATTTCCCTAATGATTGATAATGTTGGGTGCCTTCTCAGGAGCTTCCTGGACATTCATGTATCTTTTTTAAGTGTCTGCTCATGACCTTTCTTCACTTATTCTTTTGTTATTAATTTGTAAGTATCTTTTATTACTCAGTATTCTAAATACTAGTAATTTGCCAGATATGTGTATTATTAATATTTTCTCCAAGTCTGTAGCTTGCCTTCATTTCTGTGATAATATTTCTTAATAAGTGGCAATTTTGGATTTTGATGAAATCCATGTTACCAATTTTCTTTTAAGATTAACCCTTTTTGCCTCCATCCTAGGAAATCTTTGCCTTCTCCAAGATCATGAATATATTTTCCCATGTTTACTTCTGGAAATGTTATAGTTTTAGCTTCTGGGTTTAGGTTAATGCCCCATATTTGATATAATATTTGTGTGTATGTGATGTAGAGGCCGTGTGTCATTTTCCCCCCATATGCATTATTTGCTGTTTTCCATCTTGTTCTGGAAAACAAAATACTCTGTTGTTCTATTATTTAATCTATTATTATGCTGTTATTCATCCCTTTTTTCCTCTATGTTTTCAATTTCTTTTTCTCTGTAAACTGATCTGGATACTTTCTTCTTATCCATTATCTCATTCAATAATCCTCTCTTCAGTGAAGTCTCACCTGCTGAGTTTTAATTTTTTAATTATTATGATTTTTTTTATTTCTGGAAGTTTTATTTGGTTCTTATCATATCTGACTGCTCTCCCTCCCATCTTTATTTTTCCATTTTTCCTTTAATTTCTTAAATATATTAACTGGTTATTTATATTTCATATCTGATAATTCAAATAAATTAAGTCTACTGTTTACTATGCTGTGTATTGTTTCTGCTGGTTTTCAACCAGGGTATCTTATGTCTTTTTGTGTTTCGTAATTTTTGGATTTGGAATTCCAACTCTGGGCAGGCCCTGGACTTTATCAGCTGTCCTAGGCACATAATGCAGTCTTTAAAGCAGAAGTTTGAAGGTTCACAAAAGCCATTAGGACAAAGGCCAGCCTTGGCACTAGACTATTTCTTGGTGTGCCTGTCTTCACTTTGGTGTCCTCATTGTCCTATCAGGTTAGTGATGAATTTAAAAGCAGTTGTAAAAATACTTTCTCAGCTGAGTGTGTTGGCTCACGCCTGTAATTCCAACATTTTCAAAGGGCAACAGCAGGAGGATCACTTGAGCCCAAAGGTTTGAGACCAGCCTGGGCAATACAGCCAGACTTCGTCTCTACAGAAATAAACAAAAATTAGCTGGATATGGTGGTGCATGCCTATAGTCCCAGCTACTTGGGAAGCTGAGGTGGGAGGATTGCTTGAGCCTGGGAGTTGTGACTCTGGTGATTCTGCCCACTGCACTCCAGCCTGGGTAACAGTGAGAGTCTGTCTCAATCAATCAATCAATCAATCAAATAAATAAAAATATTTTCTCAAATATTTCGATTAAGTCCCTAGTTTCATTGGCTGCCTGAAAGTGACTCCAGCTTATGCCTTTTTTCACATTGTTCATTATTATTTATAGACTAGTTCCTTCTTTCCTACTACTTTATAGACCTTTCTGTCCATCATGATATAAACATTGTTTATACTTCCATGTATTTGGATTTATTTACTTTCTCTCATCAGTAGTTTTCTGTGTAGAAGTCTTGAATATTTTCATTAGATCTAATCCTATTCAAGTCCCTTCTTCACTTGTTCTTTTATCATTAATTTGTAAGCATTCAGTGGTTTTTGCTGTTCATGTTCATATAAGTAGTTTTTTATTTTATTTTTATTGAGGTATAATTTAAATATAAGATGCACAGACCATAAATACACACTTTGATAAGATTGGACAAGTGTAACTACCTAGGTACTCACCGTCCAATTCAAGAGACAGCATCCACCGCCTCATGCTGATTCCCAGGCAGCCCCTCCATCCCCCTACCCAGAGATTCTGATTTCTATGACCCTATATTAGTTTTCCTTCTTCTTGGACTTAGAATAAATGTACTTATACAATATATACTCTTTTGTGTCTTGTTTCTTTCACTCAACATAATGTTTTGAGATTTATCCATGTCCTTGTGTCTGGCAGTAACTCCTTTTTTATTGCTAAGAAGCATTCTACTGTATGGATGTACATAATTTATTCATTCTTTTATTAATGTAAATTTGGATTTTTGAAGTTTTGGGCTATAATGAATAAAGGTTTAATTATTCTTATACACATCATATGTGTGTGCATGTGTGTGTATGTGTGCAGATATACATATGTTCATAGGTAAATATTTAAAAGTAGAATTGCTGAGTCATAGAGTCATCATATGCTTAACTTGGTAAGAAACTTCCAAGTGGTTTTCTAAAGTGGTTGAACCATTTTATTTATATTCCCACCAGCAATGAATGTATGAAATGCCATATTCTCATCAACTCTTGGTCATGTCATTCTTTTAATTTCAGCCATTCTACTCGGTATAAAGTGGCATCTTATTTTGGTTTTAATTTGCATTTTTCTAACAACTAATGATGTTGAGTGTCTTTTCATGTGCTTTTGTCCATTTGATGTCTTTTTTTCTGAAGTACATGTTTAAGTCTTTTGCCTATTCTTTATAGGGTATTTTATCATTTTATTGTTGACTTCTGAACAATTTTATGCCAAAATTTTGAGATTTTAGATTAAAAGGAAAAGTGTATTGAAAAAGTTTAACAGAATCAATAATTAAAAACCGGCCCCCCTTTTAAAAAGTGAGGTAGTTTTAAAAAATACATTCCTTATGTAAGTCTTTCAGAAATAATTATTGTGAACATTTTCTCATAGTCAGCAGATTGCCTTTTTAATTTTCTTGATGTCTTTTCATTACCAGAACAATTTAATTTTGATGAAGTACAGTTTATCAATTTTAATTTTATAGCTAGTGTGGTATTTCTTCCTAAGCCTGTTTTCTAAATTTGTGTGGCATTATTGAACTACAGTTGAATTTTGTATGCTGAGCTTTTATCTACAGGCCTTGCTAAATTTACTTCTGACTTATCTGTAGATGATTTTGGATTTTGTGTATACACAATCAGATCATTTGCAAATAAGAATAGTTTTTATTTCGTTTGAAACCTTATGCTCTTCATTTCTTATTCTTTCTTCCACAGGCTAGACATTTAGTATGCTGTTCATTGGAAGTAATGATAGCAAATATCTTTCTCTTATTCACAGTCTCAAAAGAGAAGTGTTCAGTATTTCATCATTTAGTACGACGTTCGCTATAGGTTTTTAGTGGGTACTGTATCAGGTTAAAAAAATTTCCTTCTATCTCTAGGTTTCTAAGACTTTTAATCTTGAATGGATATTTAATTTTATCAAATATTCTGCACTTGCTGACATGATTATACATTATTTCACCTTTATTCTTTTTAATGCGATGATTGATTTTGAAATGCTAAATTCCTGTTGTGTTCTGGATAAAATCAAGTTTTGTATATTATCATTTTAATAAATCATTGGATTATATTTGCTAATATTTTGTTCAAGAGTTTGGTATCCAAATTCATGAGAAAGATTGACCTGTAATTTTCTGTTCAAGTAAAGCCCTTGTCAGAACAAAACAAATTGGTCTCATAAAACAAGTTGGGAATTGTTCTCTCCTTTTGATTCTCTATAGAAATTCTTTTAAAGATTCATGTTATTTCTTCCTTAAAAAATTGAAAATTTTATTCTTCAAGCCATTCGTTTAACCTCACTTTTTAAAAGGTGGACAGGTTTTTAATTATTGATTGTGTTAAACTTTTTCAATAAACATTTCCATTTAATCTAAAATCTTAAAATTTTGGCATAAAATTGTTCAGAACCTTTCCTAATCTTTGTTTGCTATAAGATCCTTGGTGATTATTGATAATTTGTATCCTCCTCTCTTTTTTTTTCTTCATTTATATTTTCAGGGCTCTGTCAGTTTTCTTAGTTTATTCAAAGAACCAACTCTTAGTTGATTATCTTTATTGTTTACTTCTCAGTTTCATTGATTTCTGCTCTTCATTTTTTCAATCCTACTTTCTTTAGGTTTGATTTGTTAAGATTTTTCTGTATCTTAACAGTGTTGCTCAGAATGTTGATTTCAACCTTCTTTTATAAATACATGCATTTAAGACAACATATTTCCTCTAAAATTGACTTAATCTTCAGCCTGTATATTTTTACATATTTTTTTCTTAACACTTGATTGAAAATATTTTATAATTTACATTTTTATTTCTTTTTTGACCCGTGGGCTATTCATCAATGTGTTGATGAATATTCAAACATTAGGGAATTTTCTAGGTCTCTTGGTTATTGATTTCTTGCTTAATCCTATCAGAGACAGAAAACAAGTTCTATATGATTTCAGGCCTTGAAATGAGTTGAGACTTACATTATGACCCAAAATATATTCCATTTTGGTAAATGTTCCCTGTGTACTCGAAAAGGGTACACCTTCCATAAGTGTCAATTAGGTCAAATTTGTTAATAATAATGCCATTCAATCTATATCTATACTAATCTTTTGTCTCCTTGTTTTTTCAGTTATTGGAAGATGTAGTTAAAATCCACAATTAGACTTAGGTGTTTCTTTTTTTTGGTGCTAACAATTTTCATTTTATATATTTTGAGGCCATGATACTTGGTGTATACACATGTAGGATTATTATAACTTCCTTTTGAATTAACCATTTTATCATTATAAAATGTCTCTTAATCTTTAGTAAGATTTATGACACTAAAGTCTACTCGATCTGATATTTATACAACATAGAAGCTTTCTTTTGATTAGTGTGGACATAGTACAATCTGTTCATCCTTTTACTTTCAACCCTCCTAACATTTAAAATATGACATTTGGAAGCATCACCAATGAGGCTGATTATTAAATCAGTCTGAAAATCTTTGTCTTTTAATTGTACTAGTCAGTCATTTTATGTGAAATGAGATTATGGATATATTTGAGCCTCCTGTTTGACTGTTAAGCAATTGTTCCCACTATGGTAAAATTATTACCTAAATTTCAGCCAAAAATCATTGTGTTACTGGTCCTGATAGTGGATGAAACTGAAGAAACATGTGCCTGCTAATAAATGTGATCAGTGATACATTTTTTTCTGTCTGAATCTCCATATCTTTGTTGATTTTGCTTATGTCCTACGTCTTATATCCTTGTTGATTTTGCTTATGTTAGTTGCTAAAACTAAGTATCAGAATGAATGTAGCCTTAGAATTACATTTGGGTCACTATGTCACAAGATTTTATTTCAGAAGTTTGAGAAAGAATGAAGCATAGTCAACCCTTATACTCTTATTAAAATAATTAATTGTTGGTAAGCATATTAAATAAATTATCTTTAAAATAATTGTTTATTTCATCTCATCTCATTCTTTTAAATATTTGCAAGTATTTTTAATATATTTGACACATGAGCAGTCTAACATGTGGGTATAATTTATAAATAAACAACTCTACATATGTTGGGGTATAATTTCAAAAAATGCTGTTTGGTTGGGTTTTGAGTTCAGCTGATTTAGAGTGCTTATAGATCAATAGAATCAAAATTTGAGTGACACCTTCAGTGGTAACCTCATCCAGCCTTTAGATTTTACAGATAGAGAAACTGAAGCCCTAAGAAATTAAGTGGCTCACCCAAGGCCACAGAACTCATTAGAAGCCCAACTAGAAGCCCAGTTAGAAGCCAGACTCAGCCTCTTAACTCCTGGGCAGTGCTCTTTCACTACAGCAGGTCGCCTAATCTCCCATATGACTCTAAGTGCATTTTTGCTCTCTTGGTCTGCTGCCTTTGAAATGCATCTGCATTTTCCCAGTCTCCCTGGATCTCAATTTTACTTTTATATGAATATTTGGAATGACAGCCATACTTACATATATACTGCATGCTAAAGGAAAGATAGGTTGAACCACAATAAATATTTGTGTATCAAAATTTAATCATTCATAGGAAAGTTGGTTTCTACCCACCAAGGTTCTGGTGTCACCTGTGGTGAACGAATAAAGTCATATTCTGAAGATTGCACAGGGAAACTGTCTTAGAGCATTTTTCCTTCCATGAAATGAACTGCTGCTAAGAATATGCTTTCAATCTTTATTGTGGGTTATTAATGACCAGAACTCATAACCTTCCATTAGTGAAAAATGCTAATAACTGCCTAAACACATTAATCATGAAGCTTTTCCAAGCAGCCATGATCATTGGCTTTTCATTTCATTAAATAAGCATCTGATTGAACTTTCTGCAGCTGTTTGAAATATGAATTTATTTGGGGAAGGAAATTTAACATGGGCTGTTGATGAGTCTTTTCTGTATAATTCCTAAAACAATGTTCCAGAAGGTGCAGCATTGACACTCCTCAGCAGGAGGTAGTCAATCACATTCCTAACAGTTGGTTTATTCCTTCCGTTTCTGGCCCTCCACTGGATATATTCTTGATTAAATGAAGCTAGGAGATTTCTTTGCTTTGTCTGACAACCAGAGTTTGAACCAGTGCTCTAGCAATTAAGGAGGTAGAGTATAAAGTTTCCACAGTATCTAATATTCTATCCATCAATGTTCTGAACCAGAATTCTCCCCTCCTTTCTCTTTTCCTCTCTCCCTGTGGGTGCCTGCATGTAGTAAAATCAAGTTTGTTTACACAGTTGATTCCACCTGAGAAATGATTTAGTTATCTTTTGTATTCTAGTCTAAAGAAAGAACTGATGCAATGTGATACCTTTTATAAACTCATCCTTCCAGGAGAGATTAAAAATACAATTACTCAAGGCTACATTGATAACAACAAAACCAAAACCAAAAGCAAATCCAAAACCGAATTAAGTGGAAGTATCTTTTGACTCTTAAGAGACAAACAAATGGTTAATTGCTTAAGTTTTACATTTCTCAGCTGAGTCTTGAGAAACTAAATATAATCAAAGGGTTCAAGGAGATATGACTATTCAGAATAGCATTTCAAAAAAGACATTTGAATAAAAGGGAGAAAAAAAAGAAAAAGAAAAAAGACATCTGTATGGAAACTTTGGCTACTAGAACGAGTACCAGAAATAGTAGTGCAGCAGGGTTTCTTCTTCAATGCCTGGTGAGGATGCTTTTCTCACCTTAGATGTGACACCAACCATTGGCATACTCAGGAAATAGAGTTGATGCTTTTATTCAGCATTTTTTAAAGTATGATGTCTCTTAACCAAAGAGAATATACTTTAGGAGTCACAAGTTGGCAAGTAACCATTTTCCCCAAAGATGTGATAATGTGTTATTATTAAATATACACCCAGTCATAATATCAGAGCTTCACATGGCAGCTTTATAGTAATTTACATATAGTACTCTAGTAGCTTTCTAAAACCATAATTCCTTTTTTTTCTCATAAAGGCCAATAAAGGTATACCAAATATAATATAGTAAGTAACTGAGTGTGATATTGCTACTTTGCAGTTGAAACTGCTAAATAATATCTATCTGAATCTATTAATGTCTATGCAAACTTACTCGCATCAACTGTGTTTCAATGGTGGGATTATTATTCATTATAAATGTGTGCTGTTATAATTAGAAAATCTAGCCAAACAGGTATTGTAAAAGAAGCAAATGTTTTCACATGGCTTTAGAGGCAATGGAAACATTAGTTGACCTTGTTTTCTTTGTTTCTTATTCCATAGCTTAGGATAGGGAGTAGCAGAAGTTAAAACACTCTGATTGTCAGGAATTTAAATGTTTAGGGAATTGAGATAAGATTTCCATAAATCCATAGCAAGTGAAGACTTGCAAATTACCAGGTTTAGTATTTAAAGAGACATTGCTTTAACTCCCTTCATTTTAGTGATAAGTAAACTGAGGCCCAGAGACATTAAATGACTTTACAGCTCAGTAAAGCTGGAATTTGAGCCCAGGTCTTTGGGACTCCCTGAGGCCAGCACACTTTCTGCATCTTACACTGCCTTCTGTGAGATTGAGAATACTGATTTTGGCATTGCCACTGACATGCCAGGTAAGCCGTCAAGTTGCTTAATTTAAGTTTCCTGAACAAAGAGCGCTTCCAAAGAAGTTTGGTTCAGCAATGCACTACCATAGTGAATATGACCCTGTTGTGACCAAGTGATGAAAAACTTTCCATCAACTTGTTAGTCCCCTGGAAAATCTATGGCTCCACTCATGTATTTAATTTAGTGTCCTCTGTTGTCTGAGAAACCACAGTATGATGTGTATTGTGTATATAGTTAGCTTCCCATTCATTTTCATAAAATTAGTTTTGTTCATATCTGGTTTTACTTGATTGATGGTAGAAAAACTGGCAAAAGATAATGAGACCTTCCACAAAATATATCTGTACTGGAATGTAATAAAAGACTGTTCCTAAGCCCATCTACGATGATTGCAGCATGCAGCTCCAGAAACCAAAAAGGCACCAGTGTGGGAACCGGTCCTCCAAGAGCACAAAAATGCTAATGTTGAAGAACAGTATCCCCATCCATTCCCAGGCACATGACACCACTTCCATCCTGTCAGTCTTCAAAGTAGCCAAGGGTTGGGGAACCTTTTTAAGGTGTCTCTATAAAAGCAGGTATTATAAAAACCAAGTACTTCAACAGCTTCGGGGATATGAGAAGAGTTATTGCTTCCTTCACTTTGTGGAGCTGATGAGTTTTGGAAGATAGTGGTGAAAAAAAATCAATATTAGATGGTTCTTGAAAAAAATAATAGCTTTTGCTATATTTCTGGGAAGGAAGACTCGCAGTGAGCAGCTCAAATTAATGACATTAGTCTGTGTGACCCATAGGTTTGCGTGAAATAAGTCCTTAGATCTTTTATTCTCTTTGATTAATTTTCAAACAACGAAATATTTCCGATAACCACAAAAGCACAGAGAATAATATAATCAACACCTGTTATATTTAACACATCTCAACCTTCTGCCTTACACATTTCTTTTTAGAGGTTTTATTTTTTTGGATAATCAAACTGATTACAGACTTGAAGCCACTTTGTTACCCTTTTCTGATCTAATTCTCATATCTTGCTCCTCAGAGGAGCTATACTGGGTGCATTTTAATGCTATTCCTACATATTTACTTATCCATAAACAATACATAGTATTGTCTTGCACAGTTTTAAACTTCACATAGATAGTGTCATATGTTAAAAGGTGCACTTTGAATAAAAAGACTCATCATACAGGCTTTGTGTGAGCAACATGGCTGTTTATTCACCTGGGTGCAGGTGGGCTGAGGCCGAAAAGGGCATCAGCAAAGGGTGGTGGGATAGGAGTTGGTTTTATAGATTGGGGCAAATCTTTTGGGGAGGGGGCAGGGATGTTACCGAGTAAGATTAGTTACAGTCGTGGGGGTAGGGGCAAGGAGTATCATTACCATAAGTTCAGTTACAATGGCGGGTGGGGTAAGGCAGAATAGTAGTTAAGGTGGTAGGTTGGGGAGGAAACATATTCACAGAGTAAGAACAGTTAAGATGGCAGAGTGGGGTGAGGAGTATTCACATTATCATAAGAACAGTTAAGATAGCACGGTGGGTTGAGAAGCTTAATGTCTGGGGAAGCTCCACTGGGCGATCAGGGATAATAGAAAACACATGCAGGGGGTTGGGGGTGATCAGCTGAGGCAGGCAAGACTTTAGGCTTTCTGGGTCTGGGCTTGCACACAGAGGCCTGACATCATACTGTACATATCATTCTCCAACTTGCCTTTTTCATTCAGTGTTGTTTTACAGATTTAAACATGTAGATACACATAGCTCTGATTCATTTTTTAATGAATGTGCCACATTCCAGCGTGTGAAAATTGGATATTTACTTCTTTGCTATTACAAACAGTGCTGCATTGAATAGCTTTGTACATTGTCTTCCTGGGCAACTGTGTGAGATTTTCCTTTGAGATAAATACCTACAAGTGCAATTGCTGGGGTATAGGGCAAAATTATCCTGAGCTTTACTGGATACTAAATTGGCTTAAGTTGTTTTGACAATTCATACTTTCATCAGAAGTATACAAAAATTCTTTTTTCATATTTTTGCCACTATATTGCTGAAACAATATTATAAAACTGATTTTTGTTTGTTGATCTGATGGTCATGAAATGATATTTTATACTTCTTTTATTACTAGTGCTATCTTGCAGCCGTACGTGTTTCTTGGAGGCCCTACATCCTTTTTACATTCAAGTTTTTGGATGGGCCATGTATTCATTTCTTTTGGATGAATTTTTTTCGTTTTTAGGTATCAAATTTCCTAGTTTTTTAGAGGGATCTGGATTTTGAGTCATAGTTAGAAAACTTTTCCCTCTCTAAAGTTACGAAGAAATTCTCTTTTATATTGTTATATATATGGCTTCATATTGAACATTTAAATATTTGACTCACTTGATATTTATTCTAATGTAAGATTTGAGGAATGTTTTTTCATATGGCTCTGAAGTTGTCCTAACAATACTTGTTTTTGTTTGCTTTTTTCTTTTTTTTACAAAGTTTGTCTTTCTACCAATGATTTGAGATACTGCCTTTATAATATACTAAATTCCAATGTGCATTGGGTCTGTTTTGACTTTATTGTATTCCATTGATCTGTCTCTTCATGCACTGCTACTATGCTATTAATATTTTAATTACTGAGACTTTACTATATTTTAATTCTATCAATTTCATTGTATAGATTTTTTAAAAATGCATTTTGAATTTTGTCAAATTCTTTTTCAGCATCGGTGAAGATCATATCACTTTTTTCCTTAGATCTATTGCTACATAAACAGATTTCTAATAGTGGGACATTGTGGTATTTCTGCAATAAATTCCACTTGGTTATGAAGTATCATTCTTTTAATGTGCTAATATATTATGATTAGCCATTTTTATTCAGAGATTTTACGTTGTTATTCAGAAGTGCAATTGGCCTATAGATTGGCCTATATCATTGTCATATCTTTATCATATTTTAATAACAATGTTATACTGAAAAATACAGTGTTGGAAATTAAGAACTAATTGTATAACTTTAGCAGCAAAATGGATATAGCAAAAGATAGGATAAGTGAACCTGAAGACAAATCAATAGAAAATACTCAAATGGAAGCACAGAAAGAAATAGGAAAGAATGGGGAAAACTAGAACAGAAAGAAAAACCCAAGTAGGACACAGTGAAAAGGTCAACATACATGTAACTGTAGTCTCAGAAGTAGAGGAGGAATAATGGGGTAAAAAATATTTTAAGCAATACTGGCTGAGAATTTTCCAGAAATGATGCATGACATTAATCCGGAGGCTTACAAACACTCAGCAAACCTGTGGTGGTACAAGTACAGAGAAAACCAAACTTAGGCATATGATGGTTAAATTGCTGAAATCTAAAGCAAAGAGAACATTATAAAAGTGCCCAGAGAAAAAAAGACATATTACCTTAACAGGAACACTAAGAATACTGAAGGCAAAATTTTCTGGTAAAATTATGGAAGCTGGAAGACAGTCAGATGGCATTGTTGAAGTGCTGAAAGAAAACAATGCTAATAAAACCATTGAAAATGTCCTTAAAAAGTGAACACGAAAGAAAGATTTGTGGACAAAAAGAAAAGCTAGAAAATGTGTGTAGAACTCTTGAATCTCATTGTTTTCACCTTCGTCATATTGAAGATATCATTCCGTTACTTTTTTAGTTTCCATTGTTTCAGTTCAAAAGTTAGGTGTAATTCCAAATGTAGATCTTTTAAAAATAACCCTTTTTTCTCTGGCTGCTTTCAGGATTTTTTCTTTGTCTTTGGTTTTCTTCTGTTTCACTGCAATATATTTAGGTCTGATTTTCAAAAAAAAAATTATCCCGTTTACACTGGCTTTTTGAACTGTGAACTGATATCTTTAATTCCAAACAAAATTCTTAGCGATCATCTTTTTGTAGGAAAAGATCGCCAGGGGCAGACCTGTGTTACTTATACTCAAATGATCACAAGCTTGCTTTGCTTTTTGTACACTGAGATTTGTGCCATGGATCAAATATTGAATTAAAGAAAACTCCAAACTGTGGTGCAGTAAAATAAAAATTGTTTAAAGTCTGTAAAAGCAGAAATCAATCGGTAACAGGAAGCCTATGGTGAAGATCATCTGAGAGCGCTTTATAACCGCAGAATGCTGCGGTGTGGTTGCAAGGCAGCAAAGACTGCTTTGGTCCCATGATCTCTTCCCAACATAGGGTTTGCATGAGGGTCTCATAAAGAGGGCTTGTGTAAGATACTCTGGGAAGGAATGTAACCTCTGCTCACAAGACTCGGGAGGTCTTTGCAGATGGGAGCTTGGGAAGCCGGAAAGCCTTGCAGGGCAGAGATAACTGGAACGCCACAGGCTCTGCCTATGTTCTCGGAATATGGAGTAATTCTGATTGCTCTGTGGCCACAATGCTCCGGAGATAAAAGCTCCTTGGTACATTGTGTGTGGTTATACATTATGGCGCCTTATCTTTGCAGATGCACCTGGATAGACAATGGGTGGTAAAACTCAGTGTCCTTAGTTAGTGCTTCTTAGAAGAACCGTATTTGCTATTGAATGCTGCAGGCACATGCTCTTCCCCCCACCCCCATCTTCCTTCTCAACCAGCCTCCCCACAGCCTGCAAGATTAACAAGATAATGCAACTTATAGAAGCCTGCGGAGCCCAGAGCTCAGTGTCAATGCAGTTTACCCCGCAAGAGAGTGGGTTGGCGCTCTGGACCCATGCTGTTGAATTCTACTCCTTTTTGTCTTACTTCTTTTCTCACTCCCTCGTCACCGCTGGGACTCAGGGCACCCATGTACAGGGCTGGGCTGGTTCCCAACACTTTTGAAATACTGTCTTTGCGTCATTATCTCTTTCCTCTCCTTTTGAGTTTCCAATTCAATACTTTTAGACCGTCCCACTTTATCTTCTTTGTATCTTCTCCACTGTATTTTCTCATATATTTTTATTTCTTCATCTTGCCTTTTGTATTTTCTGAACCACCTTCCGTTTCACTAATTTTTCGTAAAAAGTAATAAAATTATTGAAGATGTATTTTGAGTTGTTTATAATTTATACTATGTATTTTTTGTGAAAAATCCTTTTATTCTGCAGAATTCAGTGAACAAATTAAACTACTATGAAGAGAGGTATTCCTGGTAGGAAATTTTTCATAAAATTCCTAAATTTGGGATACTAATTTCTAAAAATGTGACCAAATATTTACACTGAAAGCATAGTAACAACTAAATTGCCAATTTTAAATTTCTGTCATAAATCAAAGCCTTAATCTAATTTTCAGGAGTTCTATACACTTTTTTTCCTAAGATTTGTTGGCACATGTTTTTTTTAGCAAATGTAACAATCAGGAGGTAATCTGCCCATTTTTATCTTCCACATTAAATGCTGGATTTTCACCTAAGAGCATTATTATTTTGTTATGACTAGATTTTACAGTAGTCATTGTGTAATAAATGCTTTGAAATTGATTCCAACAACAGAATATCTTTTTTTTTAATCTTTTTTAAAAACAGTATAAAAATCGATTTTTAACTGTTAGGAAAAAATACTTTTTGTCCAAACCTTCTCTTCTCATCTTGGGCATAGACATACATAACTTTTACATAGTTTTAATCAGGAATACGTATACTCTTTTTGTTTTCTATTTTTTCACTTAGCATAATTTCATAAATTTTGCTTCATATATTCATAGGTTCCAGGTGACTAAATTCTAGCAAAATATTGGCTTGAGCCAGATTGTCAGCATTGCCCTCATAATTATTGTCTTAATAGCGACATACTATTCTAACACATTATATACCGCTATTTAATTAGACATTTGTGATTAGTGAACATTTGCACTGATTTCCATTTTCTACTATAAATAACCCTGCAGTATATATATATATATATATATATATATTCCTTCTCATCATCTTTGGATTATTTATTATTATTATACTTTAAGTTCTAGGGTACAAGTGCAGAATGTGCAGGTTTGTTACATAGGTATACATGTGCCATGGTGGTTTGCTGCACCTATCAACCCGTGATCTACATTGGGAATTTCTCCTAATGCTGTCCCTCCCCAAGACCCCTACTCGCTGACAGGCCCCAGTGGGTGATGTTTCCCTTCTTGTGTCTATGTGTTCTTATTGTTCAACTCCCACTAATAAGTGAGAACATGCGGTGTTTGGTTTTCTGTTCTCGTGTTAGTTTGCGGAGAATCATGGTTTCCAGCTTCATCCGTGTCACTGCAAAGGACATGAACTCATCCTTTTTTATGGCTGCGTAGTATTCCATGGTGTGTATGTGCCAGATTTTCTTTATCCAGTCTATCGTTGATGGGCATTTGGGTTGCTTCCAAGTGTTTGTTATTGCAAATAGTGTGGCAATAACATATGTGTGTGTATGTCTTTATAGTGTAATGATTTATAATCTTTTGGGCGTATACCCAGTAATGGAATTGCTAGTTCTAGATCTTTGAGGAATTGCCACACTGTCTTCCACAATGGTTGAACTAATTTACACTCTCACCAACAGTGTAAAAGCTTTCCTGTTTCTCCACATGCTCTCTAGCATCTGTTGTTTCCCGACTTTTTAATGATGGCCATTCTAACTGGCGTGAGATGGTATCTCAATGTGGTTTTGATTTGCATTTCTCTAATGACCAGTGATGTTGAGCATTTTTTTCATATATTTGTTGGCTGCATTTCTGTAAGTCCTAGAGTATGGCTCTTTTCAAATTTTTAAAAGATTTTATTGATTTTCTATTTTCTACATATAGCTTCAACCTAATCCATTTGTTTCTCTAAATATACTATGTATAATTGTTCATAGTTTCTATCTGATGATTCCTAGTATCTGAAATTTTTGTGGACCTATTTCCATTTTTCTTGTATCTGCTGGTTCCAACTCATGGAGTTTTATTTCTTTGCAGAGCATCATTATGTTCTGGTTATGTGCTTTATACAAAATGTTGGAACTTTTGAAACTTTGGATGCAAGTACCTTGATCTAAAAAGAAATAAGTTTCTTCTGCCAAGTATCTCAGGGTATAACCAGTCAATCATTATCGAATTTAAGGTTTGAAGTTATTTGTAAGACATAGGCAATTCCAGCATGATATTCAACTCCGAACTAGGGCTAATCTACTTCCAATTTACCCTCATCTTGAAGGCATAGTTCTTTGAGTATTAGCTTATTTGGGAGAGGGGTTTTCTCTTTGGTTTAAGCCAATTAACATATGAAAAGGTATTCAACACCATCAGTAATTAAGAGTATTCCAATTAAAGTAGCAATGAGTTTTCACTTATCAGATTATTACATTTCATTCAAAGAAAGTTTAAAAGTGGACATGAGTGCATGTCTTTTATTGGAAAGGATGTACATGAAAATATTGACAGTTCTTACCTATAAAAAGCAGACCTGGAGTTCGGTGAAGGGGAGAAATATGTTTTATAATTTTTAGTTTTGAAATTTTGACTATATAAGTTTTTTAAAATAAAAATTTGAGAGTCAAATGCCTAGATTCTTACTTGTTCTTTCTTTGAGGAAAGTTTTTTCTGCATCCAAAGTTATGGAGCCTATAAAACATTTAAAATGTATAAAGGATTGTTGATTTCCTGAATGACTGGCTCATACAATAGTGAATGGAGCAGAAATGTCTGCCAAAAAATAAAACGCAAGTAATGATGCTTTAAAACTTTAGCAACACAGAGCAACAAAGCATTCATAGTATTTCAATATTTATTTTTTCTATGTGATGTCAGAGTAATGCACCTGCTGTGACATTGCAGCGATCAAATCAAATATAGTTTATAGGTTTGTGTCTTCCTTTTTTTTTTTTTTCTTTTAGGTTTGTGTCTTCTTGAAACTCACTTATATACTTAGAATCAAGGTAATTGGTGCATCCTGTATAAAGTCAGGGGCTTAAATTGCCATGCTGAATGAAGATGTTCCTAATATTTAAAAAATTTTAAATTTAAATATGATTTTTGTCTATTTTTGTTTCTTTTTATATAGCCACTACCCAGGCATGTCAGAGGTGTGTGTGTGTGTGTGTGTATGTGCACATGCGCACATGTTTGTGTGTGTGTATGTGTGTGTTTTGTTTTGTTTTAATTGCTGTTTAGGGACGTGGTTTCTTTTAAATAGTTTTCTATTTTTGAAGTTACTGAATTTTGCCTCCTGATCTCTATTCTCAAATGGACTTAAATTCTCCCATGCTGAGCAGCTCTTCTCAAGTATACTTGGTACAAGCATTTTAAGAACCGCAAATCAAACTCATCCATGAACTAAAGATGAAGCATAGAGTAAAATTCTAGAACTCGATTGTCCTCCTGGTCAGGCTGTAGATTGAAAGCTATTTTCAAAGAAGAAAAAGTTTTGGAGTGCCCACAACAACAATTCGTATTTTATATATTTCTTACAATGACCAGTAAGATAGCTTGATTTTTCTATAACTGCACCAAGCATAATATTTAAGTTTTCTGATCATATCTCATCTCTGGATTGATGGGGGTTCAGTGGAAAGAATGAAATCCTGATGTTTATGCTATTTGGCCTAACTTTAGCTTGAAAAAAAGATAGCCTAGAAGTGTCATTCTAAAATAAATCTTAAAGTTTGTTTGTGCTTTGTTAATTCCTAGGTGAAAAGGTGTTCGTATCTCTCTATGGAGCTGCCATAGACATGAATATAAGGCTGGATAAGAATTCCTTGACCATCGAGAAAACGTATATATCTCTGGCCAATCAGCGAACTATAACCATTCACAACCGCAGTAATATCATTGCCCATTTCCTGTGGAAGGTATTTGCTACCCAGCAAGAAGAGGACAGAGAAAAGTATAGGTTTGTAATAAAAATCACCTATATGCAGTAATTTGGAGTGGGGGAATGTAAAACTCAGTTATTATGAAAAACCAGTAAATTTTGTACTGTATTTTTAGCCAACTCAACCAAAGTCACATTTTTCTAACTTGGTTCTGGTGTAAAATCCTCTTTTGAAGCTGTTCATTTGAACAATGTGAGCTGAGCTATGTGGAACAGAATATCCATCCTGGGTTAATGTAACCTGGTTATAGTTTAGCAGTAATGGAATGCCTAGATTTTGAAGACCAAACCTATCATTCTTCATTTCAGAACAAATTTACTTCTCTATTACTTTTCATAAGCCTAACCAGGTTGATCAGATGTCTTTTCCTTGTTTTGTTTGTTTGTTTGTTTGTTTTGAGGCAGAATCTTACACTGTCACCTGGGCTGGTGTGCAGTCGTGGGATCTCAGCTCACTGTAACCTCTGCCTCCTGGCTTCAAGCAATTATCCTGCCTCAGCCTCCCAAGTAGCTAAGATTACAGGTGCCTGCCACCATGCTCGGCTAATTTTTTATATTTTCAGTAGAGACAGGGTTCCACTGTTGGTCAGTCTGGTCTTGAACTCCTGATCTTGTGATCTGCCCACCTTGGCCTCCCAAAGTGCTGGGATTACAGGCGTGAGTCATGGTGCCCAGCCAGGTTGATCAGCTTTTATAAAGAGTTCCTAAAAATAATCTATTTTGGATTGGCATCAATGTGGGATTTTTTCAGTAAAAAGATACTTCTAGAAAATATGAAGAATGAGGAAAAAGAAGGGCTTAGATATAATGGCTTTTATATTCTCAGTTTTAGTAGCATTTCTTAGTCCCTGCAAACTATATAATTTAATAATGATTTCTCACTGGCATCTTTAATATTTTGCTTTTTAAAATGACACTTCAGGCAGTGGAAAAAATTAATAAAATGTAAAACCAAATGGTTATAACTAATCTCATCACTGTTAAATTTGAAGATTTCTTTTAACTGAATCCATGCTTGCCTCTTTTAAGCTCCCTTTTCATTTTTATCTCCTTCCAACCTCTCTGAATTAACTCTTTTGCTGCTTTCATTGGAAGATATTTCAGCCTTTTTTATTTGCCTCTCCATTTTCATTAAAGATTAGCCCTGGGAAGCTTCAAAGCTTTGTTTAAAACCAAGTTCAGGGTGATAAAAATAAAAGTCTTAGGTCCGTGGAAACCAGGAAGAACCCCCACCCCCCACCCCCCACAGTGTGCAGTCACTAATTGAATCAGAAACCACGACAATGACAGGACACAGTGGGCCAGAAGCTCTGTCACCCAGACAATGAGCTTTAATCACTGAATTGCCACTGTGCCGTCTATAAAAAAATGAGGAAAGAAAAACCACTTATGCCTAAAAACTTCCTTTGGCCTTATGGTATAGAAATAGCTGTGGTTTTAAAAGGCACAAGGAAAAGGATCCGCTACTGCTTCCTTTGTGCTGGTTCCCCAGGTCATGTGTGCTCACCAGCAATCAAAATGGCCCAACATGCTTGAAGGGAAAGTGGGAGAGGAGATCCAAGTAAAGAAAGTGAAACAGTGGCCGGGTGTGGTGGCTCACACCTGTAATCCCAGCAGTTTGGGAGGCTGAGGCGGGTGGATCACCTGAGGTCAGGAATTCGAGGCCAGCCTGGCCGCAATGGTGAATCCTTGTCTCTACTAAAAATACAAAAATTAGCTGGGCGTGGTGGCGTATGCCTGTAATCCCAGCTGCCCAGAAGGCTGAGGCAGGAGAATCACTGGAATCCCCCGGGCAGAGGCTGCAGTGAACTAAGATTCCGCCATTGCACTCCAGCCTGGATAACAGAGCAAAACTCTGTCTAAAAAAAAAAAAAGAAAGTGAAACAGCAAAGTGGTGTTTCAGTATCATTCTTGTCCTATGGGCATAACCCTTTGTGGTGAATGAATACACATTGTAAGAGGGAGGGAAAGCCAGCTTTGATTTCAGCCATGTCTGTGTGTTTGACTCTATGGTTAGTATGGGATTGATGCCATGCCAATCCCAAAATGTACGTAAGGAGGTTAATTTCAGCAGTTAAACTCTAGAAAAATTAAAACCAATGGTTATCAGAGATGCTAAACTACAGAGAATATAATTTCAGCCACAGTGGATGGGCACTGACTTTCATTTTTTTCCCCACTTCACCTCCCGTGACACTCACACCCCTATCTCCTTAATAATGTATTTTATTCTTCCTTTTCTGTTGCATCATTTTCTTTTACTATCTCCCTTACTCCCTCTATTAGTTCTCCTGGCAACTTTTTTGTAACAAGGGTAAAAACATAGGATAGGATTTTTATAACCATGATTGGAAGCCTGATTTTATCATTTAGAATCATGACCTCTTAAACAATAGACTTGAAAAGTGGCTTCAGATAAATAATACTGTTGCTTTCACTCTGGGTGACATGCGGGCCCAGAACTCTTGTTTCTCCAAACTGGATTGCTTTATCTATGATGTACTGCCCCTTTCTTTCCTCCCAGCTCTCTCCTGAGTGCCAGGAGCTAGGCCGAGAGGGAGAAAGGATGCCAGCCATGCTGGTATCTTGTTGCCCCAGGGTGGCACTTCTTGCTCTTCTCTCCATTGTTCCTCGGTACATCCCCAATCATAATAAGAAGAAAACAGACAACTTTCCTATTATAAGCCATGAATTCTTGTCCTTGAAGTAACCACCATGAAATGCCCAGCCTCTTGGAAAGGAAGGCAGGTACAGACAAATTCGCCCTTTACTAAACATTTAGCTCCTGCCTCTGGACAGGGCAGTGGCGCTCTGCGGGAAGTGGTGCTCTTGCTATGAGTGTGGGTCCCTCCTCCTCCGTATCACAAATTCTCAGATTGTGTCCCAGGCCACATATCAGGGGCCTAGAAAGCAAAATGTTCTTTGGTAGCTCGCTTAGGGGCAGAGGTCTGCCCATCCCTGAAAAGCAGCAGCGAGATCTTTAGCTAATGGGGTGAATCCTCTCTTACGCACCTCAGCAAGGCCTGCACAGGTGAATCTGGCATTACCCTCTTTATGTCTGACTCTCTTGCTCATGATGGGGTGCTTCTTCTTCCTTTGTTCCCCATCCTTCAGCATCCTCTATGGTTAAAAGATTTAACTTCTTTGTAAACTTTCAGGTCACACTCAAGAGCCTGCCCACTGTTTTCCTGGCATTTCAACATGGCTTAAAGCATGTCCTGTGGCCTTCATCTCCAGGGGCTGAAAGGTGCTCACAGGTCACTTCAACATGCTAACAGCTTTACCAGATACGCTCAAGTCCCATCCTAGCCATCAAGTTTTCTTGTCTTCTTGTAGCTTATCGAGCAAAGACTCAAATATCTCTTCTTCCAGTGGAGGAATTTCAGCCTCAGGAATCCCTATTCCTTTCTGGCAGTTTACTGTTGGGCCCTCCTCCACACCTGCCTCAAAGTATTGCTAAAAACCTTAGGACATCTGTCCAGGTTTGGGGACAGAGGGTTATTTCCATGCTACACACTTGGGCGATGATATTCCTCCCCCTAGGAAGAAGTTCTGTGCTTTAAAATTGTTTTCGTTCTTTTTTTTTTTTTTTTTTTTTTTTTAACTTGAGAATCAGATGTATAGGGACCTTTAAAAGATCACCTTTTAGTTCTTTCTCTTGATGTTTTTCTGGGACTTGCAGAGAAATTAATCTCTTCAGAAATGGAGGCTGCATTCATCCCTCCTTGCTTCCTCAACCTTGTCCTGAGGGATTTTAAAACATTCTGCAAGATTCTTTATACTCATTCTTATCACGTTCACTGTATTCAGAGACTTGGCATGGGCTTTAAGGATTTTTGCTCCCCATTTCCCCAGCAAGGTCATAGCCATTTTCTCAGTAGCAGCTGGCTCTAATTCTAGATTTGCTCTGTACAAGAGCTCCTACAATTCTCAATGGAGCCCCCCAGAGTGGTCAGCATGGATTTATTCTATAGCATGCGGATGCAGGAAATGACACATTTCTTTAGATAAATCAGTTTTAATTGGGCTTTGAGCCTACCACCTGGGTTGTAATAAACTCAATCTGAGTTATGTTTACAGGCCCCTTTCCTTCCTTAGGGTTTATACAAAAATCTGAAGATTTTACGTGGTACTGGCAAACAGGAAGAGGATATCTAGTTCATTTGTAACATCGCTCACAGAGTTGCTAACTGTTCAGGGTCACATGGTCCATCTTCCATTTGAAGGTGGATGACTCCACCTCTTGTGGGTGCTGATGGGAGCAGGTTACAGGTCTTGAGTGTGGTTCCAAGCCAAATGTGGACGTGAGAGTATTTCTTCCAGCTCTCAAGACCATGGCTCTTAATTTTTAATCTCCTCAGCATTCAGTTGGCACCTCTTGTGTGTGCTGAGGGGAGCAGGTTACAGGTCTTGAGTACCTAAAGATGAGGGACTGTGACTGATTCAACTTTGCTGCACCGGAGACACAAGTCTTCCCCATTGACTATTGTCCATGGGCTGGCCTGTCCTTGATGCATGAGGGTGAAGGTGTTGGTATCTACTAGACCATTTGTAAAATGGGTTAAGTCCATGGTTTTACTGAAGAGAAGGCTGGCCTGCTATTATGCTGTCTGATGAAAGGTCTCCTCATCTATAAAAGATAACCACCTCTGAGTGCAAGAAACCATGACTATCAGCAGGACAAGATGGCAGAACACTAGACTGAGATATATAGAAGCCCTTGTTGGAGTCAGGCCACCTGAAGGTGTGGCTATACACCTCCTCCTTAGACTCTTAGTCATGGCTCTAATTCTCCATCAGAGGGCAAAGAGGAAGAATCCAGTACCCTCTTTCCTCCGTTTGCCTTATACTGGCTGTTAGCGATTTGGAGTTTGAACAGCATAGGAGAAGAGCAGCATTTCAGCATTTTGTTTTGTTCTCTTTGTTTTCTGGTGCAGGGGTTCCATTTCTCATACTCCTCAGTTCATGGAGCATTATCATCTTCATCTTTGGTCCGCACAAAGCATTTTATTTATTCTCATACATTCCCCACCCCACTCCTGTTAATTCCCCCAAAGATATCATTCCAGTATGTTAATGTGTCTATCTTTTTATGTGCATCTGTTATTTCCAAATGTATATTATCTTAGGGGAGAGACAGACAGAAGTCATATTTTGTCCATTTTCTCCTTTTTTTTCACGAGGCGGTGTGGTTAACATCCATTCATGTTGCTCTGTGTGTATCCAGTCCATTGCCTCCACCTTCTGCAGACCAGACCACATTGTGTCGCCCCCACATTTCCCCTGCACCTCCTTTTGGAGGGGCATCCACAGGCTCATGCCAACGCAGGCATGTTAGGCAATCAGGTCAAAACTGTAGTGCTTCGGCCTGAGAACTGATTAACATTTAATTCCTTAAATAACTTGTTTTCTGTTTTAAAAAGAAATACATTGTGCCCTAATAAAATTTAGAAAATACTAAGACAAGCACAAAGATGAGGGCAAAATTTCATTCTAATCTTTCCAGCCAGGGAAACATAGTCAATATTTTGCTATCGTTTAATCTGTTTTTTTTTCCCCAGAAAGTATGTTTTTGTTTTTTTTATTACAAAAGCGGGATTATTAGATGTGTTACATTTTGCCACTTTGTTTTTCACCTTAAAAATACTTCAGACATTTGGAAATGATGTTGAATATTCTATTTAATCCCACTTTACCAGCTGCTTATTATTCCCTAATATTCCCTGGACTCCTTGGAGGCGGTGTGTATATTGGTTAGCACCAGGGGATTCAAACCTCCAAAGACCCTAAAGTCCAGGCTGTCTTTCAGCTGTATGATCTGGGGCAAGTTACTTAACCTTTCAAAGCCTCAGTTTCATCGTCTGTATAGTGGGAATGATGATCATAATGCTAATGACCCTTCTGGTAGTTACGAGTATTAAATTATATGATGCATGTGAAAAGTTTGACAAGTACCCAACAAATATAATGTTTATGATTCCCATTTTTGTTCAACCAGCGCTTCATTATTTTACATCAAATTTACCCATTTGATCTGGTGTCCTTCCAGCATTTTAATGAGCATCTTTATAGCTGTGTCTTTGTTTATGTCCATGATTGTTTTTAAGATTTATTCCTGCAAGTGGAATATTTTTGGTTCCTAAGGGTATATAATTTGTAAGTTTTTCAAATTGGTATCAGATAACAAAATGTCAAATAAAAAAAGAAATAGATTCCTTTCTTTCTGTGAACTGAGCTGTCTTTAATTTGCCCTGCTGTGCCCAGCAGTATGGAAGGAATGCTGTTAGTCACCTTGGACACTGCCTCCCACCTGGCAATAAATATCAAGCACAAGATGCTTTCTTCCTTGGAACCAGAACAGGCTGAGCCCGTTTCTTTGACTTCTTTTTGCAGTGTGACCAAAGCACCCTGAACACATAAGTTATTTAAAAAGAGTTATTTGACAGTAGTTGGAACTGGGTCTGGAATTCAGTGATCCTAGGTTCCCACTCAGCACTTATATTGCTAAATAATTTGTCTCTCACCACTGGCAATACCAGTATAATGATGGTAATATGGTCATATGTCCTGGGAGGAGACAAAATTCCGTCTGCAAAGTTCAGGAGAAATGTGAACACAGCTCCGGTGGGGGCAGTGAGTGGAGGATTGGGGAAAGCTGCTATTCTCACTTATCACGATGGACATTAAGAGCTAGAAAGAGAGAGAAAAGGAGGTCCCTGAAGGCATAGATTGAGCATTTTATAAGCTTGACAGCTTGGTGATTGCCTTTGGTTAACAGAGAGAGAAAACCAGTATTTATGGAATTGCCAGCTTTGTCCCGGGAACTGCACTAGAGCCTTGATTACATTTAACCCTCAACACATGTTTCTGCTGGAGCAGCTCCTATGAAGGCATTGAGGCTTAGAGGAATCGAGTAACTCCAAAAGTCACAGAGCTAGTAAACAGATCATAGAATCACTGTGCACACATAGTCCCTGCTGGCCCCAGGTTCTATTCTCCAGATAACTAACAGCTAAGAAAGAATTAAGGCTAGGCAAATTTAAAAGGAACAAAATTGTCCTTGCCATGTGAGAGGCAAAATAGATGTTAAATATTTAAAAGGCAGCTCGGAAAACACAATTACCTGAAAGAAAATATTTGTCCAGATATATGTAAGGGCTCAGGAGTAAAGCCATGACTGTTGAATAGGAAAGGAATCCAGGGAGGACCTCTTAAAGAAGGTGGCTGAAAATGAGCAAAAAGGCTCTGAGAGTTATGAGGACTGAGTGCAAGTGCAGCAGGTTACAGACTCAGGGCAAGGAGGGACCACTCCAGGGTGATGGGTGAGGACATTCCAGGAGGAGGGACTGGAGAGAAACCCTTTACAAAGTTCTTCATGAGAGGACCCACACAAATCTCACATTTCCTGTTTTCTTTAGGGTCTGTGATGATCAGATCAAAGAGGAGAAGGATGAGACTGATGAGTTTTTTGAAGAGTGCATTACTGATCCTTCACTCCGGGAGCGTCTTTCTGTTCTCTCCCGAACCTTTGCGAATCAGAGGAGGCCGGAACAGGGAGACAGCATGCTCTTCTTCAATAGCATTTTCACTGTGGAGCCCCTGGTGAGCATATAAATAAAAGCTGACCATACAGGAAACATAAGTGGGAGCATAGGGCTTGCTTTGATAAGAGTACTCACTTGGGGATTGAAACAGTGAGTTTCAAGAGAGTGAAGAGTCCACCTAAAGAGCCTTACCATCACCTGAGACATTATATAGAAGACAATGGTAAGAATGTTACGGGACATGTATATAGGCCAAGATTTCCATCCATCATCACTGTGTTAACCACTTCCTATGGCTTACCAAGTTCATCTCATTTGAATATGTATTTGCTTGCAAGTGTATGATACAAGATCCCATTAAAATTCCATTCAATTAAGACAGATTTTCTGACTTGCTCAAGGCCTGACAGCTGGGGTCAGTGGTTAGAAATTCACCCCTGATTGGTCTGTCTTTAGAGCAGGATTTCTCAGCTCTGGCACTGTCGACCTTTGGGGCTGGATTGTTCTTTGTCCTTTGCATTGTAGGATGTTTCATGTAAAGCATCCTTACTTTTACCCACTAGATGCTAGTGTGACAGCCAAAACTGTCTCCGTACACGGCCAAATATGCTCTGTTGGGCAAAACGCCTGGGCTGAGAATTGCTTTGTCCTTCCTTCATTCATTGCATGCTCATTGACTGCACAGTCTCTATCAGGTGCTGTGTCTGTACCAGACATTGATGGACAAAACAGACATGATCCTTGACCTCATGGTCTGCCTAGTGAGAGCTGTGCCAGAATTAGAATGGGGCCTGTCTGATTCCACAGACTAAACTCTTAACCACTCTTTCTCCCTACTGCCCCAAATTCAAAGTAGCTAGCAGCTTTGCTCTTGACTCTATGCTAGGTGCTGTGCTACAGGCCTCCTGTGTATTAGCTCACTCCCACCGGGCAGAGAGTGATGTGAGGATCAAGAATCAATGGGAGGTGAGGAAGCCTACAGTGGGTTAGAGGTGCCGACTAGCTGCCATTTAAATCAGATGGAGAAGAGACATGGACTCAAGGACACTTGAGAATACAAGGTTGCTTGTGAGAAATGTCACTGACTTAGGCAGGCCCATTTTCCTTCTGCCTGCACTTCCAAACTGATGTTAAAGGCTGTAGCTCGGAAAAGGAGTTCCGTGGCTAAAGAAATTTGAGAAACACGAGGCTCAATGTCATTTGAAAGGTTTCTTGGGTTTAAGATTTGGAAAGCCTTTAATATGCTAATATGTGTTGTTAATCTCCAAAAGGGAGTTTTTCCCTTGGAGACACCCTCTGGGACACTGTTTTGTGGGGCCTGCTATGTGAGTCACTGGCGAAGACAGTGAGTCTTCTAGTTCAGAGGCTGAGGTGGTTTTCATAGGCTAAGGAGTTGGAGTAGACTTCTTGAGAGAAGAACCTGAGCCTGAGTCTCACAGGACAGGCCTTTTGGAGAATGAAATTGTTGATGTGCATGGCATGGTTTACCCAAGGCTCCGTGAGTAGACTAGTTTCTTGAAGTCAAGGGTTCACGTAGGGAAAGAAGGTTGGAGATGTGTGTCGAGGCTGAGACTTCCGTTATGTCAGAGGACCGTCCAGGGCTCAAGTGAGCAAAGGGATTTCCAAATATAATGGGTTCGATCAAGATGAGGACCAAAAGTGAAAACAGGTCAGGCCCAGAGATACGGAAAAGGTCAGGAAGGAATGATAGGCGCATGCAAGCAGATGGCTGAGCTGGGCTGAGGCAGGGAAGAGCAGTCAGTCATGATCATCTTAAACGTACTGGTAAGGTCCATGCCGTCTGAGACTGTTCCGAGCTGCACTGGACATCCAGGCTGGTGAATGCTGCTCCTGGGTGGCCCTGAGACCACAGAATGGTGGTCAGGAGGAGTCGGGATAAGCCACTGGTGAGTCCTGCCCATTTCTATTTCAGAGGGAAAAATACTGGAATTACCTCCAATGTGCTTCTCCTCATGCTTCCTTCCATAACCCACAGCTCAATGAAGGTGATGTATGTGTGTTAAAATATGGTGTCTACTATGATAGTTTTTGAATTCCAGGTAGGAACTGAATTGAGCATTCTTATCACGAGGCATCTTTTCTCCCTTAGGAAGAAAAACGTTTCAGAAATACACAGAAACGATACCAAAATGATAATTTTTAAGCAAATGAGACTAATTTTATTTGTATTGTTGGGGGGAATGCTAGAAATAGAAAGACGGAAATATTCTCTTACAGTATAAATGGTCTTTATGGAATCTACCGTGATTTTATTTTCCTTCGGTACTATTCAGTCTTTCTTCTCATAATAGTATTCATTAGCTGGTTGACAATTTTTGCAAAGTGAAAATGAAGGCATGAAACTTTCCCAGTTTTTCCAAAGTTATTCTGGTCAAAACAGCAGAACTCAGTATCAGCTAGAATGAATTATTGGTGTCAAATCTCCTTACTTAAAAACTATAGTTCCTGAAAGTTTTATATAAATACAGTTCTTGTTTGTGAATATACTGTAATCTTACCTTATACATTACTTTTAAAGGTATTTAATGGGAAAATTCTACCATTTCCCGGGCTTCTTGGCACAAATGCAAGCCAAGGGTGCTTTTTACTGTTGAGGTTTTGGTTTTCTGATTCAGGTAAATAAATGCTACAGTAGTCTCAAATGAGGGAACTGGGAAAGGATTTTTAGAAGAGAGATCTGAACTGAATATTGGAGGAAGGATAAGATTTAATTAAGTGGAAAAGGAGATGGAGAATGTTTCCAAATGGGAAAATTACAAAAACAAACAAAGATATCTGAGGTAATTCCATTCTTCCCACTTCTGAAATAGAAATGGGCAGGACTCACCTGTGGCCTACCCCCAGCCTCCTCCTGACCGCCTTGTTTCAGGACTCACCTGCGGCCTACCCCCAGCCTCCTCCTGACCGCCATGTTGTGGTCCAGGGCCGCCCATCCCCAGGAGGAGCAGTCATCAGCCAACATCTCTAGTCCAACTGAAAAGAGTCTTGGACCATATGGACCTTAGTAGTACATCTAAGATTACCACAACTGACTGCTCTTCCCTTCCTCAGCCCAGCTCCACCACCTGCCTGTGTGCACCAGTGATTCCTTCCTGTCCTTTTCCATGTCTCTGGGCTTGACCTATTTACAATTTTGGTCCTAATCGTGATCTAACCCATTATATGTTGAGATCCCTTTGCTCACTTGCGCCCTGGATAGTTGTCTGACATGACAAAAGTTTCAGCCTTGACACACGTCTCCAACCTTTTTTCCCTACATGAACCTTGACTTCAAGCGATGTTGGAGGATGTTTCCAATTGGGAAAATTACAAAAACATACCATTAGGGAAGGACAGTAAAAGAAACTTGAGCTACCTGACCAACTTACTGTACTTAAGACTGCAGGCTGCCATCTCCCACCACACTTTTGTGGAAACACTGGGTCTCGGGGGTGGTCATGTGCATTCCTTGCAAAGGGGGAGTTCTGTGGTCAAATAAATTTAGGAAATACTGGTTCAAAAGAAGGTGACTCTCCAAGCAATGGAGTGCAAGCAGCATTTTCTTATGACTACAGACCCCCTACTCCACAGAGCATCCACTGGGATCCATGTTTTGTGGATCCCAGTTTGATAAATGGTGCTGAGGGTGTCTGAGACTCACTGCATGTTTGGAGCATGTTGTGTTTACGGGGCTTTAGAAGGATTGTCCTGGGAGCCACATGTGACTTGAACTGGAGACAGAGGATAAGATAAGTGGTGCAGGTCAGGTAGCAGAAATGCCCAGTGCAGGAAGGGTCAGGGAGACTGACCATCTCTGCATCAGGGTCAGGTGATGCATGAGGGTGATGCTGGCCTGGAACAGCCCAGGGATGGTCAGAAATTAAGGAAATGGCAGAAATGGGAGATGGTCAAAAGGAAGACAGTGAAGTGCTTTTGGATTGACTGGCTGTTGATGGTGAGGTGAGACACTGAGGAATCTCATTTGTGTTCCTCCAAATCTGTACTGAAGAAATTGGGAGAATTATGATGTCTTTGATAGAAATGCACAAGTCAGGAGTCCTGAGTTTAACTGCTAGCTTTGCCAATAGCAGTATGACCTTACACAAGCCATTTGATCTCCCTTGGCTTCAGTTGCCCTGTACACAAACAGGGTATTGCAGTTAAGTCACATTGATCCTTTTTGATCTACAAATTCTGACTCCAATTTAAGATCAGACTCTGAGCTTCTTGAGGTCAGGGAGGTCCTTATCCTCATTTGTGCCCAGTGCCAGTGAATGAATGAATGAATGGAATGATTGAATGAATGAATGAATGCATGAACAAATGCAAATCAACAAATGATGATGAGTTTGGCTCTGAACATGTTGAATTTGAGATGACTATAGATATCCCAAAAGTTTTGCAAATCTAGGACTAAAATTTATGGGAGGGAATTCAATACCGGAAACAAGATTTGTGACTGTTCTGTGGAGATCTTCATTGAAGCCATGAAAAGCAAATGGAAACTCTAAGAGCAGAGCAAAAAGGAAAATTACAGAGGGCTGAAGAGGGTCTCCAGGCACTCACATTCAGAGGCTCTGCAGAGAGAGGGGAAGTTGTGACTTCACAGAGAAGGCATCAGGAGGAGCGCTGGCCAGCTAAGAGCCTGTCATGGCTTGTATCTCTGTCTGCACCTAACGCACATGGTTCAGCACCGTTTGTTTCTGAAGGGTCTCTTCTGAATCTTGCTCACTATCAGGTCATTTATGCCAAGTGGCTACTCCTTAATTTCTGACAGTGGTGCTATGCATCAGTGATTGGTTATTTCTTAGGGTGTGATTCCTTTTAATTAGCTTGTTGATGTGAGTTGAGTTCACAGTAGAAATAGAGAAGATTGGAACCAAGCAGTGTTTCCTGTTAATCTAATAATCAATCTCTAACTAACACTCTGCTCAAAAAATAAAAAGAAGAGAAAAGGGTGATGAAGAGGCTTAGAGACCACCTTGTTTTCTGATGGACTCTTCAGCTTCTCACCACTGAGGAAAGAAATTGTGTTCAAGTGAGGTAAACTTAAAAAGAAAAACTAAAACTATTACCTCAAGGTCTGGAAAGAAATAAGAAACAAATGCTTATTTTCTCAGTCTTGTATCTCTCTATCTCACTTCTTCAAATACATCAGGGAAAACAAAAGGTTAGTTTAGCACTGGTTATATTCCCTGCATATCAAGTATTTTATGGAAGCATTGTTCCTGTTTCCGAGGCTTTTTCAATTTAAAGCAAAGAGATTCAAGATCAAGAGATTAGACCCTGTCCCTAAGTTGCCAAGAGGTAGTGATTGGTTTGAATTTAAATAAAGTTTTGTGAATAGTATCATGTGAGAAGCAGTTTGATTCAATGCTATAAGAATGCCAGACTCAAAACTCTAGAACTGCAATTCCTTCCTCTGTCCTTCCACTTGCCAGCCACATGGCCACAGGTTGCTTCCCTTCTGTCACCTTCTTGTCGTGTTCATCATTTAATGAGGCCATAGGGTCCATTGCTCAAGCCTTGAGGAGTTAGTCTTGGGCATCCTGGGCACTGATGTCACTGCACAGTACCAGGGCTGCTTGCTTCCCTGTCTTCCTTGTGATCTGAACAGAGGGAGGCTGGTAGCTGCTCCCGGGCTCAGAGGTGGGAATTTGTCTTTTAAGAGACCCCAGAGGTGTTCAGTGGTGGAGAAAGGGAGTAAGGACTCGGAGTACATTAGTCTGTTCTCACACCGCTGGTAAAGACATACCTGAGACTGGGTGATTTATAAAGGAAAGAGGTTTAATGGACTCACAGTTCCATGGGGCTGGGGAGGCCTCATAATCATGGCAGAAGTTGAAAAGCATGTCTTACATGGTGGCAGATAAGAAAGAATGAGAACCAAGTGAAAGGGGTTTCCCTTTATAAAACCATCAGATCTCATGAGACTTATTCACTACCATGAGAACAGTATGGGGGAAACTACCCCCATGATTCAATTATCTCCCATTGGGTCCCTCCCACAACATGTGGAAATTACGGGGACACAATTCAAGTTGAGATTTGGGTGGGGACACAGCCAAAGCATATCACAGAGTGATAACAGGTAGAAGAGAGCCCAGTACAGAGGGCTGGGAGGAATTTTTAAAAATCTTTACTTGATAGTTTATTTACATTTTTGAAGCATCCAAAGAATTGTTTTTCTAGTCATTAAAGCATGGAGTGTGTTATCATTGTTTATGTCAAGTTTCTCATTAGTCTACATTTTTCTATTATTCCTTGCCTAAGGAAGGTACTGGGTTCTGTAGAATACTAATCATTCTCAAGCCACCTGCTCCCATATGGATTTTTTCCCCTTTGGCAAAATTGAAGTTCTTCAATTTTGCAGTTCGATTATGCATGTTTTGTGCCTTTCAGAAAATCAAGTAGAATTGGCTACTTTCAGAAATATAATGTCCTATATGTATTGGAAGGACTCTGGCTTTACAGAATTTTGACAGTCTCATTCTGTTATTTTATCTGCTTGTGTCCCTTGGATACCCTGAAAGAGAGAGATTAAGAGACAAAAAACAGTCCTGAGAATTGAGAGGCCAAAGAATATCATAGGGCAGAAAGAGAGAATTAAGCTTTTGCTTTCCATGGGCGTCGAGGAGTCCTCTGAGTAATGGCAGCACAAATGTGCTGGCCTTGTTTCTGAACCCTGATGCTGCTGGCTCAGGTCACCAATTTTCTGAATACTGAACACTTGATATCTTCTCAAAAAGAAAGTTCTGATAATTTAAAGGTATTTGCCTAAAGTGGTCCTAGCTGATTGGTGGACATCAGTGAGCAGGGGAGCGTTTCTGCTTCTGTTAGCAAGTATCTCCTCTATCGAAGAAAACTTCATCTGGTATCCCTAGGGAAGCTTAAGCTTAATTTAAGCCTTAAAAAGAGAGAGAAACTTGATAATTTCTTTATTACCATATTAGTAATAGTAAACCATGCTTTGCCGTCATCTAAGCCTGCAGAAAACGTGCTGTTCCAGCAATTCAGACTTTGAGAGCACAGCTCAAATTTAGTTTACTTTTATTTTTCCCAAGTGGGCATAGCATGTGAGCTCAGCAGAACCAGGTTGGGTGGAAGCCCAGATGGCTACCAAAGAAGAAAGACCCAGCTTTTTACTACACACTCCTTCCACTTCTCCTACCGTTATAGCCTTGAGTCACATTGCAAACATGTGGAAGCTGACTCTTTGGAAATGGAAACCAGAAAGGAGAAAGAAGGACAGGGATCTGCTGAGAGCAAACTGTCCTTGACAAGTCACAGCTTCTCCATCAGTGTGGTTTTCCCATTCCTCGGGCTTTGTTTATCAGGATCGTCCTTTCAGACCCTTGTGCCCAGCCACACTTTTCCCAATTGTTTTGGTACATTCGCCACTGTATTGCAGAACCAGTATAGGTGGCAGGAGGCCTGGGGAAGCCTTAGAAACAGCATGGTTCCTCGGGGCTCATTAAATAAGTTAACAGCCTTCCTTGCTAGACAAGACACAGTTCTGTTCTCTCCAAAGAAAGGTATGAACATCACACACAACCACCTCCGCTCTGCAGGACCTATGGTTCTAAGTGGACTTTTCAATGTATTTGGGTTGGAGGTGAGATCAAGATAGAATACACCTTTTGTGAAGCTTCCTCTGACAGAAGGTGAAATCTTAGAGCCCTCTCTTGGAAACTTTTATGGTCATTATTTTTGAGAATCATAACTTTACTTGATTCATAGTTTCTTGTTCCAGGAAAATAATGAAGCAGAAAAATCCCCTTGCATGTCATGTGTCAATTTGAACTTTTCTCTCAATGATAACTAGGAGAGTTTAGCTTCCATTTTTTAGCTTCCATTTATTTTTCTGTTTCTCTTTAAGACAACTGCTGTCTGCCTTGGGTGACGTTATAGAGAGCCATGATTTCTCTTAGTGATCTGGAAGAATCTAGATGAGCAATTGTGGGTAATGGAACAGATTATAGCTTCTATAATCTGTGGTTCTTTTTTCTTATTCTTTGATAGAAATGTGGCTTTTAGAGCATGCTTTCATTTCCCAAGAGAAATTCTTTATGTTGATATTTTTCTAATATTTTCAGAAAGACTATAAGGCAGCTGAAAATATTTGTTTATGTAGTCAAGAACATTTCCATTTGGGTGAAACAGGGTGGAATTCATCACCTATTATAGTTACTCTTGATGTCATTATTCACCCCCCTGCTCTGAGCTGGCTGGATCGTGACCTTCACCACACCAGGATAGCTTCATACAGATCTACCATGCACTTCTTAAGACTGCAACATACTAATGTTGACTTTGTCATCCAAAAGAACCTCCCCTGAGTCACCTTCCAGAAGTGAATGAAAGGTTATGAGCATGCAGGGTGTCATGCTGTGTTTAGCAGACAGGCACACCAGGTCTTACGAAGCCTGCTTGAATTGCAGTATTTTTCAGTTTCTTCTGGCTTTTTTTATGATGTTGTGAAAAAGGTGAGGCCTGACTCTTTTTATAATTGCAGTGGGTTTAGGGAAGTTAGGGGAGAAAATACTATAAAATCTTAGCTCTGCCACTTACTATTGGTCTGGCTTTGAATAAGATACTTCTTTTTGCCTAGATTTTCTCATCTTTAAAGTGTTAATACTACTTCACAAGATGGTAATGATTGAACTAGTTAATGTGTATAAGCACTTAACACAGTGCTGGGAACATGAGCCCTCAGTGGGTGGTTACGGATATTATGATTTGTGGTTAAATACATTTGTTTCTTGTCAGATTCAAGAGTATGATTGGTAATGATAGAATTTGAATGGGCAAACATGTAGATCATTCTTCTAAATGTAAGTTGGGAACTAGAATGCAACTATTTTATTTGATAAATGTAAAAGCTGAGTCATATTGTAAACTACTTTTCAGATGAACCAGGTAAGTTAAATATGTATCTAACTTTCTGTTCTTTTAGCAAGATTTGTAAGAAATAGTCTTTCAAAGAAGAAGTGAGGGAGAAACAAAGGAAAGGAGGTAGAGGGTTAATATAGAGAGGGAAAGGAAGGCCATTTTTAAAAAAAATTTTTGTTTAAGGATTTTCAAGGGAGTTTTTTTTAAGCCCCTTTAAGTATTGGTGATAAAATTTTTTAAAGGTGAGCACTTTTAAATGACACCTTTCTCGTGATCGTATTTGTCATCTGTCACAAACCAGTGGCTGTTTGTTCATAGACAGCTTTCAGAAAGTCTCAGAACTGTGGCCATCGAGTCACTTGTTTATTCTTGTTCCAGAAGGAAGCATGAAGTTCCACATCCAGAGATACTTAATAAATTGGGCAAAAAATCTCAATATGGGAATTAGCTTTAGGCTTGAAAATTTAAAGTTGATTTTTTCTAGCAGGTCACTTTATTAATAAGTAAAATGCAATTACTTTACTCATTACGGATCTTAAGGAAAAACATTAAGACCAAGAAAGAAGATAATTACAATATAACTGAAGGCCATTTTGACAATTATTTTCAACCAACAAGGTCATAGTCACTTACAAATTCAATCCTGTGTATTCAGCTTCTCATTTGGAGCAGGAAAATGGGCAGTCATGGGAGAGGGGTCATGTGTAGAAGGCTCGCAGAATGGGGGACCCAGATCTGTGTGATGAGGCAGGTTTTGTAGAACCGGGACGAAGGGATATTGATGTCAGAGCCAGAAGAGAAATTTCTGGATGTTTTGATTTTCAGAAATATTAGTAATAAAGAAAGGATTTTTGTTTTTTTTCGGAGACGTAAATGACATGGAAGTTAATTTCAGAAGTGTGGGAGAAGTCATATGAAATCTTTCAAGGACGTGAAACTGGAAGGTGGGGTCTAAAGTTGAGGCTTATCACCTATTTCCGAGGTTTGCACTCCCATTTGCTAGAAAATGCTATATTGAGATTTTGCTATAAGGGAATAGAAGTTCTTTCTCTTTTACTTGAATCTCGACTGAAAAATAAAAATATCCTGTATGTTCCTAACTCCTTCAAATGACCTAACATTGAAAGCGTCCCTCTGTGAGAGGAAATCAAGTGAACATGCTGTTTTCAGATACACACAACCTTCTTAATACATGGTACCTGCTCCAAGCCCGGGAGAGGGTTTTAGAATAAATAGGGTTTGTCCTCACTTTATCGCTCTGGCTCAGTGAAGGCTGCAAGGTACAAGTGTATGTCACAGGCAGAGTAAGACAGCTGCAGCCAGCAATAAGTAAGCACTGAGTCCACAGCTCCATTTGCTCAGTCTGAACCCTGTGGACTCAGATTGCCCTGCACTTGTCTTCTCACTAAGCAAAGGGGCTTCTCCATCTCCCAAGAGCATCTGCATCAGATGAGCTCTCACTGATCACATCCGAATGTCAACGCTCCCTCCTCTGGGGAAATTCCAGTCGCCTCTGTGGAGTGTATCTGTCACCCCACACTCCCATCCCACCAGTTCTGCTAATCAGACCTCTTTGATGATGGCAGTCCAAGAGTGCTTCTGAGAGAGAACTGAAGTGTGTTACCTTCTTCTGAACATGGACCCTGAATTCTCTTGCTGGGATCATGCTTTTGAAAGCTTTCCAGTCCACTCCAAACTGTAAGACCCTTGACTTGCCCACATGTACTGAGCTTATGTGATTTCCAGTGGGGGCCACTTCCTACAATTCTGGTGAGACTTCTCTAGCCTGGGTTCTCTCAGGATCCAAGATGGTCCCTGGCCCTTTGGTCAATCCATTTGTGTAGGAGCAGGTTAGCTGTGTCCATTCTGTTTGTCCAAACAGAGCAGACTCTAAACCCACCAAGTGAATATGTGTGTGTCATGGGTGAATAAGAAGCCAAGAATTTCGGTAGTCCTGAGGTGAGATACCTACTGTTACACCATTGATTGGCTGAGCTGCCTCATCTGCCTGGCCTCACCATCGAGTCTAGCCATGAGTGTTTCCAACACTCCATATTGCTAAAACTCCTACCAATCAAAAGGGGCCAGGTATTCATCATTTATAAGATGAGAACAGATACGTATTTCAAGATTTGGAAAGGCGCCACAGTGAAATGCCTCAATAAATTAAAGTGCTCAGGACTTCTCTGTTCCCCATATGATCTCATAGGTCTCTTTGGACTGTACAGTTATGTGACTTTGGAGGTTCTGGATGAAGAGAAAATGGTAGAACTAGATTGCAAAGATGAATAGGTGTCTGCTAATGACTACACAATGTGCAAAGTATTGTGTAGTCATTAGCATATTGTGTAGTCATTACCAGGCACCTATTCATCTGTGATGTTGATTCAATAAGTATTTGTTGCTGATTCAATAAATATTTGTTGCTGATTCAACAAATATTTATTGAGCACCTACTAAGAGCCATGAAGAATGAAATCTCTGTGAGGGTAGTTGCTGTTCTACCCCCAACCAAACCAGAGTAAGCCATCTCTGGGCTGATCTGGGGATGTGAGATCTAAAGGAAACTAGGCTGTATAAGACATTTAAAAATGTATACTCAGTAACTATTCTCTGTCTGTCCAGTGTGTTCCCAGTACCAGGGCTTCAGAGAAGCAGGAAGGTGTGGGCCGTGACTGCAGGGAACTCACACCTTAGTAGGATAGTAAACATGTGTACAAACATTTTACGATGTATGTGGGAAGTGCCGTGTTGTCTATATAAATAAAGTCCAGCGGGGTCACAGAGGAAGAAGTACTTGACTTCCACGTTCCTGACGTTTGAGGTGACAGCATAAAGAAACATTCTTATTCTATAAAAACAGCCACGGCCCGAGGTGTCACACCTGCATGATATTCGCAGCCCTCTCCCTTACTCCTTAAGCCCTTGTGCCACCCTCATTCTGAAGTCAGGAGAGACACTGCCTGCAAAGTGTACTGATCAGACTGATTGTGTTAATAAACAAACCCAAATTGGTTCTAGATTTTTATGTTCCCCCTCTTGTTTGATGTCTGCATTTTTAAGCCCTTTTGTTCTTTTCTAAATTCTTTATTCCAGAAGTATGTTCATTTCTAGCCAGACTGCAAATAGAGAATGCACCAGGGACTGTCTGGAGCTGGAGCCTAATTATTTATCAAGTTGCCTTTCCTTAGTTTTCTATTTAGCTGGCGGGACTGTTTATAGATTTCTGGATGTGTTGATCATTTATGCTCATTTAGCCCTGTTCACAAAAATCACACAAAAAACACGTCTTTTCCCCTTTTCAATACTTTGATCTTAGTCCTTCTGAGTAGCACAAAAATAACATCCATCATAGTAGTCAGTTATTTACTGAGTTCTGCCTGAGCAAGGGGGAATGCATTTGACCTGCATGACTTTGTCAGACCTTAGGAAACCCTTTGAGGCAAGTGTTATCAGCATCTCCTTTTACAGCCTGGAGAAGCTAATAGGCCGAAGATTACATAGTTAGTTAAAAAAATTTAATCAAAGTATACCTAACAAGGAGATCCTAATAGATTGCATTTTGCATTATCATTTTAAAAGTTGGTTTCATCATTATGAGTTTTGGGTGGTTCACATTAAAGGGAGAAATACCACACAGGTGCAGAAGCAGGGTTTGACCGAGCCATCGTTCTACCTCGGGCCATTACTATGCTTTTATAGAATAAGAATGTTTCCTTATGCTGTCACCTCAAAAGTCAGGAACGTGGTGCCTCCATCAAGGAAGTCAAGTACTTCTTCCTCTGTGACCCTGCTGGACTTTATTTATAGAGACACAGCACTTCCCACGTATATTGTAAAATGTTTGTACACATGTTTATCATCCCACTAAGGTATAAGTTCCCTGCAGTCATGGCCCACATCTTTCTGCTTCTCTGAAGCCCTGGTACTGGGAACACATTGGGTAGTGAATAGTCACTGAATATAAATTTCAAAATGTCTTATACATCCTAGTTTCCCTTAGTAATTCATTATGTGTTCATAAATTCACTAAAGTTATCTTTGAAGTTTGTTTCCAACTTGTACCACCTCATAAGTTATCAAGAAGTATATGTTCACTATCTGCTGGGTGAAAGAATGCTTTCTTGTATTTGTTAGAAAAATGTTCTTTTTTAAGTTTCCTGGAATTGAACCCTTATACATTGTTGGTGGGAATGTAGATCGGTATAGACATTATGGAAAACAGTATAGAGATTCCTCAAAAAATCAAAAATAGAACTGCCATGTGATCCAGCAATCTTGCATCTGGGTATATGCCCAAAGGAAATGAAATCAGGATCTCAAAGACATCTCTGCACCCCCATGTTCACTACAGCATTATTCACAATGCCAAGCTATGGAAGCAACCTATACAGTGGAACATTCAGCCTTACTAAGAAGGCATTCCTGTCACTCGTGACAACATTGATGAAATTGGAGGATGTTGTGCTAAGTGAAATAAGCCAGGAACAGAAAGACAAATGCCACATGATCTCACTTATATGTGTGTGAAATCTTAAAAAAAAAAAAAGTCAAACTCATAGAAACAGGTTGGTAAGAGATTGGTGGTTACCAGGCATTGGGGGTTGGGGGAGATGGGGAGATATTGGTCAAAGGGTACAAACTTGTAATTATAAGTTCTAGAGACCTAACGTAGCGCATGGTGACTATAGTTAATAATAATGTATGATATGCTGGGCACTTGGTAAGAGAGTAGACAGACCAGGTGCTCTCACCACACACATACAAGTTAACTGTGTGAGGAGGTGGATGTGTTAATTTCCTTGACTGCGGTAATCATTTCACTATGCAAATGTATATCAAAACATGTTGTATATCTTAAATATATACAATTTTGTGAAAAAAAATTTCATAGCGTTATAATGTAATAACATTTAAAAGCAGTGTCTTTCTTTTGTCCTATTGTTTTCTAATGATTCTATCATGTTTTTCAGGAAGGTGATGTCTGGCCCAACTCATCAGCTGAAATCACCGTGTACTTTAACCCACTAGAAGCCAAGCTCTATCAACAGACCATTTACTGCGACATTTCAGGTAGTGACCTCCGCCAAGTGGTAAACTCAGGTTACCGAGTGCCCAGAGCATGAAGTGTGGTGCCTGAGTGTTTGTGTGTGTGCGTGCACATATGCGTGTGCATTGTGTGATGAAGCCATGGGCAGTGCACAATATCGATTAGGCGAATTATGGAGCTAAGCCATGCCCCTCTCACTTCTTTCTAGAATAGATTAAACTTTAAAGTGCTTTACAGTTGTGGCGGTATGTGGAGGAAATGGGAACTGTATTAGTCCATTTTCATACTGCTGAGAACTGCCTGAAACTGCGCAATTGATAATGGAAAGAGATTTAATTGACTCGCAGTTCAGCATGGCTGGGGAGACCTCAGGAAACTTACAATCATGGTGAAAGGTGAAGAGGAAGCAAGGCACCTTCTTCACAAGGCAGCAGGAGGAAGAAGCGCCAACCAAAGCGAGAAAAAGCCATCAGATCTCATGATGAACTCACTGTCACAAAAACAGCCCGGGGAAGCTGCCACCATGATTCAATTACCTCTACCTGGTCTCTCACTTGACATGTGGGAATTATAGGGATTACAATTCAAGATGAGATTTGGGTAGGGACACAAAGCCTAAGCATATCAGGGACCATGGCTCTTAGATCAGTAAGAATATTGCTTGTGACAAATTCCCACAATCTCATTTTTTGTTCCTTTTATAGTTTTGATTACTAATTTTTTTCTTAAGTTTTACCAAAATAATAAAGGGAATAGAAAGGCAGTCTGGCAGATGCTAGAGCAACCAGGAGGCTGTGCAGATGGGGTGGCAACCTGATGATGACACCAGAATATTTGATACATACAAGGAATTAAGTGGAAAAGTAAATCCATTGAGGCTAATGGGAGCCAGTATTTCTCACTATTGGAGGAAGGAGATACAAACTTGGAGAAGAAGGCGAAGCCAAACACTTTGAAATTGGAATGGAATTAGAGTTGTCAGTGTTAGAGTTGGTGAGTTCATATTGACATGTATAGATAGATATAGAAATAAATAAATATATATATATATATTTGTGTGTGTACATGCATATATGTATCTCTAGCTATGTCCATTGAGAGGTCCTGGAAGCTTTGAGACTCTATAGCAATGACCACACCAATCACCCAAACCTTCATTTCTAAATGCCACTTTTCGGTGAAAGGAACTGATTGACTCCAGGACCAACATAGGGAAAGAACAAGATGAGCCTGGATTATCTCCTTTGCTAGAGAGTAAGGAAATGCTCAAAGAATGATAGGCATTATGTCAAAATGACACAGAGGTGAGAAACTCCCACTGGCCACATTTGGAATCAGTCAAGAATCAAAATAATGATACTAATAGATTATTATTATAATCCATTGAATAAATAGGAATCTTTGAATTCATTTAATGTACCATTTGGCAATCGTCATTACAATAACCAATTCATGTAAAAAGCATCAGTGGATCTTAAGGAAATAGGTGAAAGTAGGACATGGAATAGTCTCAAAACATCTTTTCTCAAAATACTTTTATAAAGGAGAGAAAACTAACTTTGCAGTGAAGAAGGCCGGTAGGTGCTATCTTAGTTTATCCCAGAAATAACAGAGCAAATCAACCTCTGAGACCACATGCCAGGATGCAGTGAGAACACAGCATCCCATATATGATACAAGGGCCAAGATACCTAAATTGGATCTAATCAGGAGGAAACATCAGGCAATCCCAAATTGAAGAACAAAATGAAATGACCAGCCTGTAATCTTTAAAAATATCAAGGTCATGAAGGCCATGCACAGTGACACCCGCCTATAATCCCAGCACTTTGGGAGGCTGAGGTAGGAGGATTTCCTGAGTCCAGGAATTCAAGACCATCCTGGGAAACATAGACCCTCTCTCTACAAAAAAACAAAAACTTAGATGTGGTGGCACATGCTTGTAGTCCCAGCCACTCAGGAGGCCTTAGTGGGAGGATCACTTGAGCCCAGGAGCCTGAGGATGTAGTGAGCTATGATTGCACCATGGCACGCCAGCCTGGCTGACAGAGTGAGACCCTGTCTCAAAAAAAAAAAAAAAAAAAAAAAATCGAGGTCATGAAAGTCAAGAGAAGCCTGAAGAACTGCTCCAGGCTGAAGGAGACTAGAGACACGTGGTAACTGGGTGCAGCATGTGATCCTGAATTGGGCCCCTTGCTATAAAGGACATTAGTGGGCATGGGATAGATATTTAATAGAAGTTCCTGTACTATTCTGGAAACCGTTATGCATTTTAAAGACGTTTCAGAATTGTGGTTAAATGCCAATGCCAATAAATAAGTAAAACATGTAGATACTAAAACTATGAAGCTAAATATTAGTCTATGTCACCAGTGCTTCTTCCAAGAAGTTCTTTTGGCTGTTTCTTGTGATGGTGATTTCCCTTGCCAGCTCTATGCTTATATTGCTATTGGTGGATTTATTAACTTTGTACATTTCCTTTTGACTTCCCAGGGTGAAAGATGAGGATTTAATTCACTTATCGATTCCTAGGTTTTTCCCCTTCCTAGGTTTATTGCGTTAGGATTTACGTGCATTGAAATTCACTGTTGTTTGGAGCATGGTTTTGTGAATAGTCACGTAACTGCCAAAATCAAGATGTAGAAATGTGTATCTGAGATCACCGCGTAAAGTTCCCTGTGCTCCTTCGCATACAGTCCTGTCCTCCCACCTCAGCCCCTGACAACCCAATTATTTTGTTTTTATGAGCTTTATTTATAGCCTTAAATAATATACTTAAACTTGTATTTTTTGTTCCATCAACTTTACATTATCTCTTGATGTGTAAGGATATTCGTGCCTGTAACTGAGTTACCCCCAACCAGTCCACTAGCCTTCTCCCTCTAGCCTCTGTGAGCTGTTCCACTTTTACATAATCATTATTGATAACCATTGTTATGTCTTCTTCTTATGTAAATATTACACACTGAACGGCCAATTAGATTCTGGGATTACATTTTATCTTGTTTGTTCAGTGCTCTGATTCTCAGTCACTCGAAGAACGTCCCTAAGGTCTTTATCAAGTATATTCTTTCTTTACCAATTTATCAGTTACTGGCAATTATGCCTCATTTTAGTTAACTTTATAACTTTCTCTTCTGTACAGCTTTTGATTCCCCCCCACTTGTGGTTTCTAATTCTTTATTTCTTCACTGCTGTCTAATGTCAGAATTTGTTCTCTTCTTCTCTTTGAAGACACTTCTCAGAGCCTATCAACTTGTTATTTTAATTCAGATCAGTCACCTCCTGAACAAACAGTTGTTATCCAGGAATTTAAAAAGATATATATTTCTGTGTGTTCAATCACACCTTTTCATTCTCAGTCTGCTCAAATGACTTCCTTAGAAATTATATATCTAATGTAATGTATGTATATAAAAATATGGAACTGGACACTTTGATCCTTGAATCGCTGAAAATACCTAATTTTACCTTGATACTCAGTAGTTTGACTGACTATAGGATCCCAGGTTCAAAGTCATTTCTCCTCAGAACACTGGAGACCTTGTGACTTCTTGATTGTAAAAATTCCAAAGCCTGAGGTCATCTAATGTCCATTCCTTTATAGGCAGCCTGTTCTTTATCTCTGGATGTTTTGGGGGTCTTCTTTTCATATTTGGGGTCTGAAATGTGATGAAGTCATGTCTGGGAGTGGGTTGTTTCTTATTCATCCTCCTCAGCTGTCTGTGGGCCATTTGAGTCTGATGACTCACATCACCTCAGCTCTAAGAAATGTTGTTGTTTCTTTGATATTCTTTCCTCCATTTTTCCATTTTATTCTTCTGGAAAACCTATGAATCCAATGTTAGATCTGGAAGATTGATCATTTGTTGTCAAAGAACAAGATTTTAATTATCAAACGCTACTAAGAAATAACACTAAATATAATTCAAAGCTATGCCTAGAGAAACACTGATGTTCATGAATGAGGAAAGATGGCAGGAGTGTGCTGTGTAGCTGTGGCTCTGCACAGCCCCCAGCAGACCTGTGGCCAGCACATGCGGCATCATTCCTGATGTGCAGAGCCACCGCCCTGAGCTTAAATAGTCCGTTTGGTACATTACTGCTCTTCAAATGGCAATTTTCTCTTTTATACAGATAATAACAACAAACCCAAGTTACTCTTGGCCTTGAATTGTTTCCCTTTGCAGCTGAAACTTTCCTTGCCCGTCTTGAGCAGGTTCAAGAAAGCATTTTGCAACATTGGTTTCGGGGCATCTTCCATTTGGAACTTTGTTGCTGACGTACAAGCGGGTGTTACTCAAAAACTTGGAATGTTTACTTTTTTGCAGTCAAGGTCAAGCACTGAACTTTAGCATTTGCCAATTGCTTTGCAAGAGACTCAACTCAGTTTTTTCTGAATGCTTCCTAGCGATCTTTCATTTCCACAATATTTTTAATTTTCAAGACCTCTTTTGTTCCCTATTCCTGTTTCATAACTAAGTGTTCTTTTATGGATGCAACTTCTTCTCATTGATCTGAGGATAATCATTTGAACTTTCATTTCTTAAAAAAATAAAGCTTATGTTCTCTGAATTGCGTATAATGTCACCTGTTTGTCTTTCATGCATTCATGGGGTTCCTTCCAATGCCTTCTGATACATGGTCATTCATGTGTATATAAGAATGAGAAAATGGCTTTCATGTTGATGGTAGCTAGTGCTAAGCTACTTACCTCTGCTGTTTTATTTCTAGGTTTCCCAGGAAACACAGGTTTCTGTGTTTGTTTTAAACCTGGTGGGGGGTGGGGAGAGTATAAAAGTGCACTGTCAGCTAGAATGTACATCATTTGCATCCTTCAAGTGCAAAAATTCCCCTATTCTGCCACACCCTGCTGTTTTCAGTCCATATTTATGCAGTCACTTTTTTTCTGTGTAAAAGAGGCTCAGTTGGTTTAAGAATGTGCAGAAAGATGAGCTGCCTGGCCCAAGCCTGTACTACCCTGCATTCTTCCTGAGGTGTGTGTCCTCTCCTGATGATGTTTCCCTCACCTTTCCTCGATATAACCATCACCTTGACTTTTATGATAGTCGTTTTCTTGCTATCATGTGTAATTTTACCACCTTCATATTCATCTCTAAGCAAAAGTATAGTTTTGCCTGTTTTTGTAATTGATATATTGATATATATTTTTGAAACTGAGATATATATATATATAGATATATATATATATGGACTCATCCAGTATATCTTATGCTGCTAGCACCAAGAAAATGAAGCTACTCAATAGAAGTTGATTAAATAAATAAGCAAATGGAAACAAAAAATGACTGAGTGAATGGATCCTGGTTTGATTTGACCTCATCCTTGCATGTAAGTGTAGAATTCTCCAGACGACCCCAGAATGAATACAGAATAGACGAGGAGTTTTGCGATTGACATAAGTCTGTCTCCACCCTGCAGATCAGCATCACCTACAATGCACAACCTACTAGGTCTAGAGGAGTGTTAGCACAGCAGTGTCAGACGTGGGCTGAAAATGCTCCAGTGGCCCCCGTGTTGCAGGTGGTGGGACCTCCCTCCCATCTGCAGCTCCCTGCGGACGTCGTGCTTGGCCTTATTCCAGGGGGTTGGCTGCTCTCCAGGAGGTTCCCAGCCATCACACAACAAGTCAGATTTCTCTATTGTTTTGTTCGTAATTCTGAATTCTGCCACAGAATTCACATCCTGGGTAAGCCGAATAGTATAATTTTCCATCTGCACGACATTCTTCTTTATTTTGTTAGTGGATTATTAAAAGATACACTTGCCAGGGAAGGGCTTTGCTTACATAGTAATTTCATGGTATCTTCCCTATAAATTCTATGCAATTCTCTGTGTCTTTTCAAGAGCTGATGATGATTCCTTACTGTTATCTTCAACAAGTTGGTAAAACCTCCTGGTTTTAGGTCACTAAGAAATTCTTGTTAGATAGATAACAAAAAGCTCCTTCCCTTGTTTTGTTTTGTTTTGCTTTGCTTTGAGACATATGTGGCCTGTAGAAGCAAATTCATCTAGGTAATGCTTTCCTCCTCGTGTCTTTTTGCCTAAATGATAGTATACTTTATATAATGGTTTTAACACATTGTTTTTAAAATATTTCCCAGAGATTGCACATAACACTAAATCAAAGATGTCATACTTTTCATGATTGCATAGGAATCCATTGTATTTATACACCACAATTTAATTTTTAAACTTGTGTCATTATTGATAGAATGTAGATTCAGAAATTACATAATACATTTAGTGATAGGCACAGAAGTGGCGTCCCAAAGATGTCCAGATCGTAACCCCCAGAATCTCTGGACAGGTTACACTATGTGGCAAAGAGGAATCAAGGCAGCAGATGAAATTAAAGTTACTAATGAGCTGACTTTAGGATAGGGAGATGCTCCTGGATCATGTTGGTAGCTCAGTATAATCACAAGGGTCCATAAATGTCAAAGAGGTAGGCAGAAGGATTGGTTTCAGTGTCAGAGGGGTATAATACAAGAAAGTCTCAACCAGTCATTTCCAGGCAGTGAAGCTGGACAAGGTAAGGAATTCAGGGAGCCTCTAGAAACTGGAAAAGGCAAGAAAACAAATTCTCCCACCCCAGAGTCTCCAGGAAGGAATGCAGCCCTGCAAATACCTTGATGTTAGCACAGTGAGACCCACTTTGGACTTTATTTGTTTATAGCTGCATCTTTTTATTTTTTTAAATAAATTTTTTAAATTGACAAATAATAACCATACATATTAATGAGGTACATAGTGATGTTTCAATAGACATAATGTAAAGCGATCAGATCACTTTGAACTTTTGACATACATAACTTTCAGATAATACATTTTACAATAAGCCACTAAGTTTGTGACAATTTCTTGTAGCAGCAATTGGAAACTTAAACACATACCTGTACATTATAACAAATACTTATAAGGCAAACACTATGTTATTGCTACCAAGATCAATAATAGAATATTTTCAGCCACTAGAAGCCCCTATGTGTTCTTTCCCAATCACACTCCTCACCTGAAGTCACCACCATCTGTTCTTGATGACCATCTTGTCCTTGCTTTTTTTTTTTTTTTTTTTTTTTTTTTGCTTATGATTAAAAAAAACAACGTTTTACTTTTATTTTAGGTTCAGGGTTGCATGTGCAGGTTTGTTACATAGGTAAGCTCATGTCACAGGGGTTTGTTGTACAGATTTTTGTCACCCAGGTTCTAAGCCTAGTACCTAGTAGTTATTTTTCCTGATCCTCTTCCTCCTTTCACTCTCCACCCTCCATTTGAGGCCCCAATGTCTGTTGTTCCTCTCTTTGTGTCCATGTGTTCTCATCATTTAGCTCCCACTTACAAGCAAGAATATGCAGTATTTTGTTTTTCTGTTTCTGTGTTAGTTTGCTAGGAATGACGGCCTCCAGCTTCATCCACATTCCTGTAAAGGACATGATTTCATTCTTTTTTATGGCTGTGTAGTATTCCATAGTGTATATGTCCCACATTTTCTTTAGTCTACCATTGATAGGCATTTAAGTTGATTCCATGCCTTTGCTATTGTGACTAGTGCTGCAGTGAACATATACGTGCATGTTTTCATGACAGAACAATTTATATCCTTTTGTGTGTATACCTAGTAATGGTATTGCTGGATCGAATGGTAGTTCTATTTTTAGTTCTTTGAGGAATCACCACACTGCTTTCCATAATGGTTGAACTAATTTACACTCCCACCAACAATGTATTTGTTCCCTTTTCTCTGCAACCTCACCAGCATCTGTTATTTTACTTTTTCATAATAGCCATTCTGACTGGTGTGACATGATATCTCATTGTGGTTTCAATTGGTATTTCTCTAATGATCAGTGATATTGAGCTTTCTTTCATATGCTCGTTGGCCACATATATATCTTCTTTTGAAAAGTATTTGTTTATGGTAATTTTTGCCCACTTTTTAATAGGATTGTTTGTTTTTTTTCTTATAAATTTGTTTAAGTTCCTTATAGATGCTAGATATTAAATCTTTCTCAGATGCATACTTTGCAAATATGTTTCCCATTCTGTAGGTTGTCCTTTTAGTCTGTCCATAGTTTCTTTTGCTGTGCAGACGCTTTTAAGCTTAATTGGATACTATTTGTCAATTTTTGCTTTTGTTGCAGTTGCTTTCATTTAGTTTTTACCCTATGTATGTGTCTCTAAACAATACAATTTAGTAATTTCTGTTTTGAAATGTAAATATCTGAAATGAGCCTACATGTCTCATCCATATTGTTATTTTTGCTCTAGTTGTGTTTCATTTTCATTGTTGTGTAATGTTCCATTATCTAAATATATGTTCGGAGACAGGAAATAGCAGGGAAGGCTGCTGGTCATAAGGGAGGCCTCTGAGGATGCATTAGATTTAACCCACATCTCTAACTGCAATTCTCTTTTCTTTTGAAAACTTTCTTTTTAAAAAATATTTTAAGTTCTGGAATACATGTGCAGAACGTGCAGGTTTGTTACACAGGTATACACGTGCCATGGTGGTTTGCTGCACCCATTAACCCGTCATCTACATTATGTATTTCTCCTAATGCTATCCCACCCCAAGCCCCCATGCCCCAACAGGCCCCAGTGTGTGCTGTTCCCTTCTCCATGTCCATGTGTTCTCATTGTTCATCTCCCACTTAAGAGTGAGAACATGCAGTGTTTGGTTTCCTGTTCCTGTGTTAGTTTGCTGACAGTGATGGTTTCCAGCTTCATTCATGTCCCTGCAAAGGACATGAACTCATCCTTTTTTATAGCTGCATACTATTCCATGGTGTATATGTGCCACATTTTCTTTGTCTAGCCTATCATTGATGGGCATTTGGGTTGGTTCCAAGTCTTTGTTATTGTGAATCGTGCTGCAATAAATGTATGTGTGCATGTGTCTTTATAGTAGAATGATTTGTAATCCTTTGGGTATATGCCCAGTAATGGGATTGCTGGGTCAAATGGTATTTCTGGTTCTAGATCCTTGAGAAATTGCCACACTGTCTTCCACAATGGTTGAACTAATTTACACTCCCACCAACAGTGTAAAGGCGTTCCTATTTGTCACATCCTTTATAGCATCTATTGTTTTCTGACTTTTTAATGATCATCGTTCTAACTGGCATTCCTATACACCAATAACAGACAAACAGAGAGGCATATCATGAGTGAACTCCCATTCACAATTGCTACAAAGAGAATAAAATACCTGGGAGTACAAGTTACAAGGGATGTAAAGGACCTCTTCAAGGAGAACTACAAACCACTGCTCAAGGAAATAAGAGAGGACACAAACAAATGGAAAAACATTCCATGCTCATGAATAGGAATAATCAATATCATGAAAATGGTAAAAGTAATTTATAGATTCAGTGTAATTTATAGCCCAAAGTAATTTATAGATTCAATGCTATCCCCATCAAGCTACCAATGACTTTTTTCACAGAATTAGAAAAAATGCTTTAAATCTCATATGGAACCAAAAGAGAGCCCATATAGCCAAGACAATCCTAAGAAAAAAGAACAAAGCTGGAGGCATCACATTACTGGGTTTCAGCATCATGCTACCTGGTTTCAGACTATACTGCAAGCCTGCAGTAATCAAAATGCATGGTACTGGCACCAAAACAGATATATAGACCAGTGAAACAGAACAGAGGCCTCAGGAATAACACCACACATTTACAACCATCTGGTCTTTGACAACCTGACAAAAACAAGCAATGGGGAAAGGATTCTCTCTTTAATTAATGGTGTTGGGAAAACTGGCTAGCCATCTTCAGAAATCTGAAACTGGACCCTTTGCTTTACACCTTATACAAAAATTAACTCAAGATGGATTAAAGACTTAAATGTAAAACCTAAAACCATAAAAACGCTAGAAGAAAACCTAAGCAATACCATTCAGGACATAGGCATGGGCAAAGACTTCATGACTAAAACACCAAAGCAATGACAACAAAAGCCAAAATTGACAAATGGGATCTAATTAAACTAAAGAGCTTCTGCACAGAAAAAGAAACTACCATCAGAGTGAACAGGCAACCTACAGAATGGGAGAAAATTTTTGCAAACTATCCATCTGACAAAGGGCTAATATCCAGAATCTACAAAGAACTAAAGCAGATTTACAAGAAAAAAACAAAGGGGAACTACACATATTTGGTTTGGATCAGCAAACTTCAAAAAGAAGTAACACTCTCTAACTTAAACTGTGAAATGTATTGCTAGGTAACATTGTTAATGGGTGCTTCAGAGTCAAATGCAGAAAAGCGGCATGATAGAAATAATTCCAGTTGCTCCCACTTCCTTCAGAGACCTAATTAAGATGAAATCTCGTCCCTTTGCTTTCTGTGCATCATAAGAGGGAAAAATTTGAATTTTTAAGACAATTTAGGGTTTTTGATTTTTAATTGAATTAAATAATGGAGATTGAATTAGATTTATTAAAAAGAAAATCATCCCAATCATTGAAAACATTTTTGAGTTTTCAGAGTAATAAGTGAATAATATTCTATATATTGGTTACTCAGCATCTCTTCAATGTTGTTTTTCTATCTCAATTTTCTCCTTTTGGAATTTTTTTAGATATATATATTTCCCATGGAGTTACTATGTCTCTTAAACTTCTCAGCACTTTTCTGATCTCCTGGTTTCACTATGATGCATTCTGGGTATTTTTCTAAGATCTTGCTTCTAGTTGACTAAGTGTTTCTTCAGCTATATCTACTCTTCAGTGTATTTATCTATTTAGTTTTTAATTCACTGACTTGGTTTTTTATTTTTAGAAGTTATATTGGTTTGAATATTTTCATATTTTATTTCATTATGGTGTTTTTTTCTCCATTTGCTTCTTCAAAGATTTTAAGAATGCTATATGAGACTTTTAAAAATTATCTCATATTCTTAGGGTACAAGCTCACGTTTATAGTAATCACTGATTTTCCTCCTACTGGATTGTTTCTTCAGATGGTTTGAAATGTTTCTATTATGAACTCAATTTTACTATGGATACTGAATCATGAAACTATTCTCTCAGAGCAGGTTTTTATTTCTTCTGCTAAGGGTCCCGTGATTTTTTATTTTATCTGTTTCTGATTCTTGCACCTATCATGTAGTGTAAATTTGGATCTCATATGTGTACATGGGATTTTGATTTCTCATTGGAGGCTTTTCCTCCTATTCAGAATTCAGTAGAAGACAGACTTCATCACTGTTTCCCTAGACCGATGAGTAGAATTTCTCTAGTTGCCTTTGTGAAAAGAGGTAGTCTTTCTAGGGTCCTGGATTTATGCTAGAATCTTAGTTTAATTTCCCCATTCCCAGATAAAACTGGAGCCACTAAACCATAAGGCCTATATCTACTCTACAAATCTCTGGCCCTTCTCTGGGTCATCTCACTAGTTTACTACGCTAGCTTAGTTCCCTTTTTATTTCTGGAACCTGATATTTTCTTTCCTTTATTTTGAACCTGGAAAAGCATTAAAATAAATATTTGTCATGTTTTTCATCAATTTTAATTTTTTCTTTTGCGTATTGGGTAAAAGAATGAACTGCATCAGTTAACTTGGACATGCCATCAGAAGTTAATGTTATTAATTTTCATACATTTATCAAAGTAATGTTCTTAGAGAATCTGTATCAGAATCCCCCTGGCTACTCATTAAGAATGTAGATTCTCTCCAGCCTGAGCAACAAGAGTGAAACTCTATCTCAAAAAAAAAAAAAAAAAAAAGAATGTCGATTCTTGGGCTTTATCTATGTTTTATTGAATCAAAATCTGTGGAGATGGTTCTGGAGAACATTCATTTTAAACGAAGACTGCAAAATAAGTGTAGTAAGTAACTAGTGCAAGTTTGCAGGATATGAGATCTATATAGAGGGAAATCAATTATATTTCTCTGTACTAACAATGAACAACTGGAAATTTAAATTTTAAAAGGCAGTATCACTTATAATAGCATTGAGAAATATAAAATAATTAGAGATAAATTTGACAAAATGTGTACAAGGCCCATATACTGAAAACTGAAAGATTAATGAGAGAAATTAAAGACCTAAACAAATAGAAAACTGTAGCTTGTTCATAGGTTGGTAAACTCAATATGGTTATTCAATAACATCTTAATGTCATTTCTCCTGCACATCCATTTATGGATTTAATTGAAATCAAAATTAAAATTCAAGATTTTTTTTTGTAGAAATTGGCAAGCTGATCCTAAAATGCATATGGAAATGCAAACAACCTAGAATAGCCTAAACAACTTTGGAAAAGAAGAATAAAATGATGGGACTCCTACTATCAAAGTTCAAGACAATTTTTAAGCTACCATAATCAAGATAATCTAGGATAATCTCCCCATTTCATAATTTTTAGTCACATCTTTTGGCTTATAAAGTAATATTTACAGACTCAGGCATGAGGATGTGAATATTTTGGGGGGCCATTATTCAGCCTGCCATAGATCTCATGTGGATTTCTAGCTGTTTTAGCTCTTTACACTAATCCATCTTTCTTGACTGATATTCAACATCAGAGCTCTCATAAATCAAATTTACATAATAATTTTATGTTCACATTATAGTATATGAACACATTTGTATATAAACACAAATATATTTGTATATTGATCTCATTTGTGTCTCAATAATTCAGTGAAATAGGCTGGAGTTATTATCTTTATTTTACAGATGAGAAAGCTAAAGCTTAGAAAATGTAGGTGAGTTGTCTGCAGAGCTTCTTAATTCAAGATTTGAATTCTAGGTTGTGACAGTCCCGGTCCCTGTCCTGTACCACATTACCTGATAAAGAACATGGTTCCTCTGAAAATAATGCAATCCTGTTCCATTCTAGTAACTATCAGAAACAGTTAGGTTCCCAGCCCATCCAGAAACTCTATCTAGTTTTTCTAAAACATTTTAAAACACCTATATAACAACTCATCAAAGATTTCTGTATTTCGCAAGGCATTTAAACATATAAATTACCTCTATAATGTTAAATAAGTGTATAAAATGGGTGCATTGGTTTGTAGCATGTAAAGACTCTATACAATTTTAGACATGGATTACATTTTCTTTCTACACTGCTGTAAACGTGAACTGTAATACAAACAATAAAATAAGTGTTAAAGATCTGAAAGTCTAGAACTAAAGATTTTATCTAAATCTTTCCCTGGTTGGTGGTTGCCCTCAATGCCTGGCAGAAACAAACTCCAGGACCCATGAAGGACTAAACCATCAGGGATATTGTGGGGAGATGAGCTGATAAAGCATAATACATTTTAAATAAGGAAAGCATGAAACAAATCTGTCTCGTCAGAACAGCTGAGGTTGGGCTATAACACACAGTACATTTTACTGCTGAAACTCAAGCAAACATAAATGTTTTTGCTGGCACATGCATACATTCATATTATAGTATGGTTTTTGTTTAGATAATGAATTTAGGTAAAACAACTTATGTCATATTATTATTGAATGTGAAATTCTGATAATGAGCTTTGGAGTTCCAAGAAATCTTTGTATAATAAACAATTTTGTGCACACAAAAATGCAACAAAATGTATTAGTTAACATTTCAGCAAGTTTTGGTTTGTGTTTTTAAAATTTATATTGAAATTACACAAAATTGGCCGGGCACGGTGGCTGATGCCTGTAATCCCAGGACTTTGAGAGGCTGAAGTAGGCAGATCCCCTGAGGTCCGGAGTTCGAGACCAGACTGACCAACACGGAGAAACCCCGTCTCTACTAAAATTACAAAACTAGCTTGGCATGGTGGCACATGCCTGTAATCCCAGCTACTTGGGAGGCTGAGGCAGGAGAATCACTTGAACCCAGGAGGCAGAGGTTGCAGTGAGCCACGCTCGTGCGACTGCACTCCAACCTGTGCAATAAGAGTGAAACTTCATCTCAAAAAAAGAAATTGTACAAAATAATATTTGTAATATATAGGTAAAGTGTAAGGAATAATAGTAAGATAAACAACCATGAACCCATCACCCACCTTAAGAAATGGGACTTTACCATATCTTAGATGTATCTGTATCCTTCTCTTTCCTGCATAGAGGTAACTATCCATTTAAAATTTTGTGTAGTCAGTTAATCATTTCCTTAATTTTTTTCATACGGTTTTTTAGCCATGTGTGGGTATAACCCAAAACAATATATAACTTATTTTTGCATGTTTTAAACTTTACATAAATATTATCATACTATATATTTTTTCTCAGATTCTCTCATGTCATGCATGAGGCTATAGTTTAACAGTTAATATTCTATAATTTGAATATACAAAAATTCCTCTCCCGTTGAACATTTGTGTTTTTTCTAGTTTAATATTGTTAATGCTGTTGAGAATAATGCTCTTAGGAACATTCTTGAACGTGTTTCCAGGTACATGGTGCCAAGTTTCTCTAGGATATATCCCCAGGAGTGGCAACTGCAGGACATACAGGGTGTACACACTCAGGTTTACTAGGCCATCAGACTTCTCCAAAGGGGTTGTGCCAGTCTATTTTCCTACCTGCAGGAGATGTGCCTATAACCTTACTCCATAACCTTGACTGCTCTTAGAACTGATCAACTTTTAAAATTTTACTCCTTTACTAGATACGAAATAGAATCTCACTGTAGTTTTGATTGATATTTCTGCAATTATGAATTTCATTATGTTAATGAAAATAGCATGTTATATCGACTGGATGAAACGTGTGTTTCGTCTCCTGTGAAATTCCTATTTGACCTTTGCCCATTTTTCTATTGTGTTGTCTTTGTCTTGCTGATTCATAGGGGCTCTTGATGTATTTGGGATATAACTCTGGCTTTATATGTACTGTAAATATCTTCTCCCAGTTTGTGTCTTGTCTCTTCGCTCTCATTAAGGTGATTTTAGTGAACAAGAGTTTTAATATAATTGTAGTTAATAATCTTTTGTTTTATCATTTGCTTACTTAGTATTGTTTAAATCCCTTTCTCTACAGCGAGTTGGTAAAGAGATCATTCTAAATTGCTTTGTAAAAAGTTTTGTGGTTTACCATCACATTCATCCAACTTGAGGTGACTTTTGTGTAGAGCAGATGGGAAGGATTCTGTGTTAGTTTCTTATTGCTGCTGAAACAAGTTACTACTAACTTAGTGACTTAAAACAACACACATTTATTCTCTTACAGTTCTGGAATTCAGAAGTCTGAAATCAGTTTCACTGAGCTAAAATCAGGTGTCAACAGGACTGGTTCCTTTTAGAGATTCCTGGGAAAAATTTTTTCCTTGTCTTTTCCAGCTTTTAAAGCCGCCAGCATTCCATGACTTGTGGCTACATCACTCTAATCTGCTTACATCATTGCATTGTCTTTCACCTTCTGTGTCAAGGTTCCCTCTGCTTTCCTTCTAAGGACATTTGTGATTATATTAGGGCCCACCAAGATAATCCAGGTTAATCTCCCCATGTCAAAATTATTAATTTAATTAACTCTTTTGACATACAAGGCAACATTCACCCTTTTTGCCCTATAAGGTGATATTTAGATTCAGGAATGAGAATGTAAATATCTTTGGGGGCCGTTATTCAGCCTACCACAGATCCCATGTGGATATCAGCAGATTTAGCTTCTTATACTTTGTAGCCATCTTTCCTCACTGTAATTCAATAATACCTGCTCTGATACAAATCAAATTCACATGTATGTGTGCATCTATTCTGAGTTTTCTGTTTCCTTTGTCATTTTGCACTTTCTGCCCCAGTACCACATTATCTTAATTACAATCGCGTTCTACTAGATTTGAGTTTATGAAAGGGCAAGTTCTCCAACTTATTCTTCTTTCAGCATATCTTTTTGTTATTGGCCCCTTGATTTTCCATTTAAATTTTAGAATCAACCCACCAAACTCCACCAAATTCTACCTGCTGGCCTTTTGTTTAGCGGTACATTGAATTTATAGATATAAATCTGTTGGGGGAAAATGGACATTCTTGATGATACTGACTCTTCCTTTTCAAGAATATAGTCTAGTTCTCTATTTATTCTTTCATTTATTTAAATCCTTGTTAATGTCTTTCCATAAAGTTTTACAAGTTTTGCTTTGAAGGTTTTGTTGATTTATTTTTAGATACTTTATATTTTTGTGGCTATCATAAATAGAATCTTGAAAACTAAATTTTTCTGTTGCTGGGTATAGAAATACAGTTGACTTTTGTAAATGTTTGCTAATCCTCAGTTTTACTCTCTTGTTTATCTTATTTATTTTTTGAGTCAGCGTCTTGCTCTGTTGCCCAGGCTGGAGTGCAAGCAATGTGATCATAGTTCACTTCAGCCTTGAACTCCTGGGTTCAAGTGATCCTCTTGCCTCAGCCTCCCAAGTAGCTGGGACTACAGGTTCACTCCGTGATGCCTGGCTAATTTTTTTTTTTTTAAGTTGTAGAGACAAGGTCTTACTATGTTGCCCAGACTTATCTTGAACTCCTGGCCTCAATTGATCTTCCCACCTCAGCCCCTCAAAGCACTAGAATTACAGGCATGAGCAATCATACACAGTCCCTCTCATTAATTTTAAAAATTTATTTATAGATTTGTTTATTTTCCAGGTTGACAGTCTTAATATAAGTAAATAATGGCAGTTTATTCTTCTATTTATACTTTTTTTTCCTCTGAGTTTTTTCTTACTGCACAGGAATGGAACTCAAGTATAATATTGAGCATCTAAAATATCTTAGATGGTGTTTTAGTCTGTTCAGGCTGCTATATTAAAATACCATAGACTCAATAGTTTATGAAAGCAGAAATTTATTCTTCAGAATTCTGGAGGCTGGAGAGTCCAAAATCAAGGCACCAGCAGATGGTGCAAGGGGCAGATAAGATTGCTGGGGCCACTTTTATAAGGGCACTAATCCCATTCTTAAGGGCTACACCCTCATGATCGAACCACCTCTCAAAGGCCTCACTTCTTAATAACATCATCTTGGGACTTAAGATTTCAACCTATGAATTCGGGGTTCAGAGGGCACTAACATTCAGACCATAGCAGATGGACAGTTTTCGAAAGCTCATGGTTTGCATTTTCTGGTATGTAATGCAATGGAATCTGTTGCATTTGGTGACTTCAGGGTCAAAGGGGTTCTGTAGTGCATCCCCCTGCTTCTCATGTGTGAAATCAGAACATGATTGTCATAGATGAGAACTGCTCTGTGTTTTAAAATATTTTAATATTTTGGTCTTCTAATACAGATTCTGCCCTTAAAGCTTACTAGTTCCTTCATGCTTATATCTCTTGCTGCCTTTTGCCAAGACAAGAAAAATAACTGCTTAGAAAATCTTGTGGAAAAGTAGCATTTGTAATATGACCCTGAAATTTAGACTAACACTTAAAAACTCAAGGTTAGGGATTATTTGTACTCCTGGTCTATCCTGGGTGAGGGAAGTGGCTAGCTACAAATAAGACAAACTCCTTTGAAGTAATTAATGACTACCAAGTAAACATTGGCTCACTGCTTTATTACAACACATCTCCTTTTTTTTTTTTTTAAGAAAAGCAGTCAAGGTAACAGATGGAGAAAGTTTTAGGCCTGACAGTTATAAATAGTCCTGCAGTTTATTCCATGATACATTTGCAATTCTCTTTCTTTGCCATTCTGAAAGTTGGATCTCAATCAAAATACTTTTCTCTTGACCAGAGTATAAATTATTGCCAAGAGTCTAGACCTCAAAAATAATAGAGTAGGGTAACGAGGTTTGGGCCCTTTGAAAGTTTTATTTATAGTCTGTTGTTACCACTAACACCTGATCTTTAGAGGAACCTCTTCTCCAGGGATTGGATGGAGTAGGGGAACCCTTTGAATAAATCAGTCATCACAAGGCTAGCTGTTGCTTCTTATAATCAAAGTAATGCTTGTCTAATGATCGCTAAGTTGCCAAGCACTAGAAGGAACAAAAGGTTGAGTATTCTGTCTTTAAAGGACATTCATGGGGGAAAATCATTAAAGATACAAAAGCTAAACAGCAACAGAAGATAGTGGAACATAAAATATCACAAGGCATTAAAATGATGATAATAAAACAAATATCACATGGATGTTCTAAGGTACTTTCTATAATACTAAAAACTACATCAATGAAGCATCAAAAGTATTTTGAACACTCAAAATGTCCATACAGAGCAAATATATCTTCTCTCCTTAGAGAACTTGAAATTTAAATGATAGGCATTTAAGGAAAGTCATCAGACTATCAAAGGTTTTCAAAGTGGTGATATCTCCACTGCTAGGGAGAATGTGGAGAGACAGGAACCGTTAAATACTACAGATGTTTGTGTGCCATTAGCACAACGATTCTGGAGGGCAGTATGATAGTCTGATGCTGTAGCTATCAAAATATCAAATGTGCATCCCTTTGTTCTGGAAATCTTTCATAAATGCTAAGCTGGTGATTTTAATTAACTCTTTCTCTCTAAAAATACCTAGGAAAGTAAGGCAACGTATTTTTTTTTTAATCTGTTTTTTAAGGCAAGAGAGAGCTACCAGTGCGTGGGGCCAAGATCCAGGAGAAAGAAACCAAGACCATCAGACTTTAGGGGCCACTTTATCCTTAAAAACACTGCCTTTTTGGTAAAAACTGCAGAGAGGCTAAAAAGTCAAGTAAGGTTAAAAAGAAAACAAAAGTCCATGGTATGTCACAGGAGGAAGGGCCCTAGTAATCTAATCCCCCAGGCTTTAGAGTAGGACCTAGTGAACTAGAAATGGACCAGTCCTCACAGAGATTGAAATTCAGCCTTGAATCATTGTTCAGTTATTGGTTTAATTTGAGACAGTTCTCCCTGGAGATCCAGAAGATAATTAATCCCTAGTGTTCTAAGGCATCTATTGTTTATGAGGAATTAATTTTTCTCTGTTATACCTAGGATGATGCTAGCTGCCTACCCTTCTTGGGAGAGTTGAGAAAATAATCACTCAAATGATTTGCTGGAGGGTTTAATTCTCTCACAAAACCTTAGCTGAGAACAGAGAAATTAGGTTATCTAGGGTTACTAATGCCTGCCCCAGCCCCAGTCACCAGCTAGAAGCTGGAGGGAGATGTCGTCTTATGGCTTTAAATTATGTCTATAATTTTTATATATACAGATTCAGACTCAATCAAAAAGTGACCAAGCTCGTGAGCAGGTAAGACAATCTGACAGAAAACCAGAGTAAACAATAGAAGCAAACCCATGGAGAATCAGATAATAGAATTATCAGAGACAGATTTTAAAAATATTTTTATCAAAGTTAAGCAAAGATCTGAAAACTAGAAACATTCTAATTAAAAGTCTAGAACTGAAAAGTTATAACAGATTTAAAATTCAGTGGATGAATTTAACAGCTTGTTAGGTATAGCCAGAGATAGAGATATCTGAAAATACTGAGGCATGTAGAGACAAAATATAGAAAGAGGACACACACACACACACACACAAGAGAGGTGAAAAGTGGAGAAAAAACAGTATTTGTAAAGATAATGACTGAAAATTTTTCAGAATTGATGAAAGACATTTGTTCACATATTCAGTAAGTACTGCAAGCCCCCAAAAGGATAAATGCAACCATGCCTAGGAACATTATAGTAAAACCACTGAAAGTTAAAGATGAAAATAAATCCATATGTGTGCATACAAATTAAATCTATCGCAAGACAAGACGTATGGTTTCAAATGAGCAATAAGACTATGAGCTGACTTCTCAACAGAAACAGTGGAAAGCTATAAAATCTTCAAAGTGCTGGAAGACAATATGGAAAAATTGTTTGCAAACACATGTTTGACTATAGTAATTATGCTGTAAATTGTAATGAAAGGTTGGAAGCCACTTAAATGTCCAATAAGAGATTTAAAAATATTTGCCTCCCAACAGTGGACCACGTAACCATGAAGAAGGATAAGGTAGATGTTTAGGTAATGAAATGTTAAAATGTTCCAAAGGTATTGTTAAGTGAAAAAAAGCAGGTTAATAATATCATATACACTCCCATTTTCATTAACAGTATTGGGATACAATTAAATATAAAAGGATAGGCACCAAAATGTTAACAGTGGTTATCTTTGGGTGGTGCAATTGTAAGATAATTTTACTCACATTCTCTTCAAATTTTGTATTATTGAACAAAAATACTTTCATTTTAAAAACGGGGAGCAAAACCAGTCAATACTTCAAAGGTTTTGTTGTCTGCATTGCCCGTGGGTTCATTGTAGATGTGTTATAATGGGTATTGTTGAATGCATTTCATTACCTCTACATGGAAGAAACTCAACAAAAGTGAGCATCAGGTAAGACCCCGAGACTTAGATCCCTAGGACTCTGGATCTTCCTTAAAGCCCCATGTTGGCTCTCATTTTATGAGAAGGATCAATCAGTGGTTACCCTTCTCTGATTTAAAATTACTTTTCTTGATAAGAAACTTTGGAATAATGTTAAGAATTGGGTTAAATTTTTAATAGTTTTTTTTCTGCTAAAATGTAAGCCTAAATTGCAATACAGTCTGCTCCCTAAAGATAAAAAACAAGCAGTATTCTTATTTCCTTAAAATAAAATGTTTGGATCACAATACCAAAAGACACAATCCAAAATGCCATAATCCCAAATCTTGAGTTCCTGAAAGATCAAAACCCCTAAGGATCTAAATCCCTAAAGTCTAACATCCCTGGTGTCTAAAATCCCAAAAATTGCAGTCCTGAAAGATTAAAAGTCCAAGTGTTGAAATCCTGAAAACCCAATTCTGGGAAAGGGATTGGTATGTTTTCATTTGCACACGGGATAGTTGTATAACGCTGATTGCATCATGTTAGGTAGAACTATTACCTTGTTGTCTTTATTGGGAAATTTAGTATGGTTTAGTGTATGTGTGCCAGGTTGACAAGGGTGGGCCTGTGGGCTTAATTTTAGATGTCAGCTTGACCAGTAGAAACTGGTAGAAACCTGGTAGAGCATAATTTTTGGTGTATCTGTGAGGGTGTTTCCAGAGGAGATTTATGTGTAAGTCTGAGTGGACTTGATGGGGAAAATCTGTCCTCAGTGTTGACAGGCCCCATCCAACCAGCAAGGTACTCGAGAGAGAACAAATACAGAAGGCCCACTGGTTTGTCTCTGAGAGCTGGGACAAATTTTTCCTCTGCTGCCTTCGACATAAGAAATTTGACACCACGAAAGTGCATTATCGTGATGTTGCCTTTGTGCGTAAGCATATTGTGTGTGTACGTAAAAATGCTGACACTTCCTTAATAAATGAAGAGTTTTTTTTGCACATCTGAATTTGTGAAATATAAAATTTCTGGAGATCTTAGCTCTTTGGGAAACTGCCTATGTGGGGGTGACCCATCATGGTTTTTGATCTATCTTGTCAAAAGGCGTAGGTTGTTTGTCATGGTATTTCAGGTGACCACAATTACAAAGCTGGGTGTCCGCAGTTACCAACCATAATGACATGCATTTTTACATTGCCCTTTTCACCTATTTGTTTATGAATACAGCTTGTGTGCTCATAACTGTTACACCCATGTGACTGTTGTTGTTCTGCCTGTGTTTATGCTGTGATAGCCTAACAGACTGCATCTTAGATGTAAGCCTGAGAAACTCCATCTTAGCCTCTCCCTCATCGCCATTTCTCCTTTGGGTACACAGCTGGGTCACACTGTACCCAGTACCTTGTAACCATTATAACTACATCCTGCTTGGTGAGTCTACCTGCTATTGTGAATAACCAACCCCCTTGGTGATTGATTGTATGGAAAGTCCCCCTTGCTACCCTCCTTGGTAACCAACAATCCTGGGAACCTCCTGCCCCCTAATTACCAGCTTCCTTATCTAACTTGCTTGTTCTGCTTCTGTAAATTCTGCTTTGCCACCCCGCTTCTCTAAGCATGGTATAAAAAGGAATCTAGCCCCTTCCTCAGGGCCAAGAGAATTTTGAGCGTTAGCTGTCTCTCAGTCACCGGCAATAAAGGACTCCTGATTCAATCTCAGAGTGTGGCGCTCTCTCTATAACTCGCTTGGTTACAACAGTGCTTGCAAAAATACATATTTTGTTATTGCCTATTGTATTGTACAAAGTTGCCTTTGAAGTGTTCTGTTGTGTTTTTATGTGTTTCTCAAGTAAATCCCCCTTTAAAATGTAAATAATTACATTTTAAAGAATGTCTTTTGTTTTTCCAGAATATATCTTTGGGATTTTGGTGTTTCACAATTTCAGCAGTCAGGATTTTGGCATTCAGGATTACAATTGGGTCCCAGATAGGATGAATCTTCAGCATTAGTTAAATTGCAGTTCTCTTGGTGCAGTGCAGGAAGCTATTTAATAATTTTGATTATTTGTATTGTTAATGTACATGAGGGACTGTAATTTGGGGCAATGAAGCACCGTTTGGATAATAAAGTCTGAATTGTTTTTCTAGGCCGAGAAATCCGTCTGCCCCTCCGAATCAAAGGGGAAGGAATGGGACCCAAGATTTGCTTCAACTTTGAATTGCTGGATATTGGGAAAGTTTTCACTGGATCTGTACATTGTTATGAGGTGAGCACTAGAGGTGTTCGTTGAGACTTCAAACAGTACTTGGCTTTTTGGGTTTGTTTTATCTTATGTGTTTTTATTTGATAGAAAGTGTGTGCAGTCACATTCATTTGCCGTTACTCCTCATTACTGAGACCCCAGAGTGCTTGGATTCTTCCTCTTCTTGCTCAGCTGTCGTGAGGGGACCAACTTTTTTATCCTCATTAGCCTTCACTCACTTTAGTAAAAGATAAAAAGCATCAATCAAAGCCATAGTTTAACTGGTTTTATCCTCATCATGTTTTAGATTGCAAAGGGAAAACCCATAAATACATCTCCCCATCTGTTTAGTGCTTGTTCTCTGACAATGTAAATTCCATGGATCAGAGGATAGAGAACCTTTTCCATTTTCTAGAATGTCCTAATGAGCATAGCTGTTTTCACACTTCAGAATTTTCTCTGAATGCACTGGTTTCCAATCCATGTTTTAAAAACCAATCATAGTTTGCGGAAGAGACTTTCCTGCATTATCTTTCCAATTAATTAGAAAATGAAACTTTACCAGATGTATGCATGAGTCCTTCAGGATCAGTGTTTACTTCATTGTCTCCCCTTCACTAAATTTGTATGTAGGGCACATTTTTTACACTATATCAGACTATAACCCTTGAAACTTCATTTTCGAAAGGTTCCTTAATTGTATATGTTTGTATTTTTATAGAGGTATTCAAAGCACTTATGTAATGAGTGACAAATAGGTGTCAGGTTCATGCTTGTGTGTGCATGTCTGTGTGTTTGTGTGTGATTTCTAATTCTTCCCACATTGTGAAAGTTAGGCTTTATTACATCTATTTTGATTATGAGAAATACAGATCATGTAGTGGTTCATACCATACACGACATCTCCCTTAATGTGTGTTGAGTGCAGTGCTAGTGCTCTGACACTTATTTGTTCATTTAGTCCTCACAAAAATGCTGTTTGTATCCTAGCACTTTGGGAGGCCAAGGCGGGTGGATCACTTGAGGTCATGAGTTCAAGACCAGCCTGGCCAATATGGTGAAACCCAATCTCTACTAAAAATAAAAAAATTAGCTGGACGTGGTGGCAGGCACCTGTAATCCCAACTACTTGGAAGGCTGAGGCAGGAGAATCGCTTGAATCCGGGAGGTGGAGGTTGCAGTGAGCCAAGATCAATCCACTGCACTCCAGCCTGGGCCACAGAGTGAGACTCTGTCTCAAAAAACAAAACAAAACAAAAAATAAAAACACACCCTATTTGTGAGAACTATTTGTGAGGTACAAGTACTATTCCCATTTTATAGCTGGATGAGCTGAGATTTAGAGAAATTAAGTAATGCTAGATACTGTAACAAATACAAAAATACATAATACCTGTGATATGCTACAGGTTTCTTTTATGCCTTACATAAAGGCCAAAACAAAGGTTTCTAGTGAGCAGGTACTCTGTTCCAGCAGAGAAGCTGGAATATCTCATGCTTGGCCACCCCTACCACAAAGTCTACAAAGACTGCAAAAGGGGAAAGGGCATGGGGGAACGCATATATTTTTATGGAAGTTAGCACATTTCACTTACATTCATATTCCATTAGCTGCATGCACAGAAAAAGGAGAAATGGGTTCAAGGAATGAAAAACCTGACTGCCAGAGGAGTTAAGTAACTTGGCAGGGTCCTGTAGCATGTAATGTTAGTGAGCCCTGGGGGACTAGGGCTCTCTCTCCTGTTCTAGGAAGAGAAGGCCTTTGCTGGCCTCTCAGTCCTTCAGGTTCTCAGCATCCCACCCTTTCCCCTTGGATAAACCCAACCCACTCTACTCTTAGCCCAGCCTAACCTGGTGTGGGGATAGTGCCCTGCGTTCCCATGTTCACTACAGTAACTGTGGCCTAAATGTGACGATGCAGAAGGTAAACAGAGATGTTAATGTCAGAATGAGATGGACTGTGCATAGGAACACAGTGTAAATGAAGAAGTCCGTCTCATGCCTGTCATGAAGTGAAACATGACACAGCTGTATCCCACACTGTCCCAGATTGCATTTGAGAGGTCACTTAGGGGAGAAGGAAGCAAAGTCCAGTCATTCTCATTAAACTGATATTCTGTCTGTAATTTATCCAGTGCAAATTTCCTTTACATCTTACAGACTGAACTTATGAGTGCTACATCGGAAAAGAACCTTTAGTTCTGATGCAAAATGGGTAGGGTTTCCCTGAATATAAATTTAGCATAAGTGTACTTAAGGCCACCACTTCCCACCCTCCCTGAATTTAATAGTAAAGCAAACCACAGCCAGTTAAGTAAGTGTTAAATGAGGTGATGCATCAGATTGCACGGTTTTGAGAGCTGTGCAGTGTCAGAGAAGGACACGGTAAGGTGCTTCTTAGGGGAATATTTTGCACTCTCTGTGTATTCAGTGCTGATGCTTCATTGCATCTCTCTTTCAATGTATTGCATTACCTACTTGAGACAAATTTGAATAACTAGCTATTGCCCTTAGTCATTGCTGAGCATAGCAGATACATAAAGAATAAACCATAACCCCAAGAGTATACCCTATTCCCCAGTGTAGTTAAGAAGGAAAACAAATGAGAGGCAAAGTTTGATTATAAATTTTCTTCTCTCTGAGGAGCTAGACCTCAAGGGAAAGATGATTATCAGTAATCAAAAGGCCTCTGAATTGTGCCCCAAAACTATTTCTATATTCATAAGTAGGTACCTCTTTGTTAGGAGGAGAAGAATGATGTCATATTCTTAAAAATGGAGGATTTCTTGTTGTACAGAAAATATGGGCAAAACATTTCTGCTAACCAAAAAAACTAAAAGGCAATCCATGCATCTTCTCAAAGAGAAGAACAGGGTCCTCTAAGTTACCACTGATGCCTTCATTTTGCCTTCATGTTACCACTGGTATGCATTAGTCACTTCTTAAGCACAGGTAAAATTTAAGCCCATTCTGTTTGGCCCTGGGATATAAATAGCAGTCACTGACTATGTGTGGTGGCTCACGTCTGTAATCCCAGTGCTTTGGGAGGCTGAGGCGGAAGGATTACTTGCGCCCAGGAGTTTGAGACCAGCCTGGGCAATATAGTAAGAATCCCCCTCTACAAAAAACCCACAAAAATCAGCTGGGTGTGGTGGCACATACCCATAGCCCGAGATACTTATAAGGCAGAGGCAGAAGGATTGCTTGAACCCAGAAGTTAAAGGTTACAGGGAGCTATAATGGGACCACTGCACTCTAGCCTGAACACAGAGCCAGACCCTGTCTCTTAAAAAACAAAAAGAAAACAAATAAGAACATAACAACAGCCTCTGTCATTTTTAAGCACTATTTGCCAAGCACAATTCTAAAAATTACATGTTAATAAATTTAATTTTATAGCAATATGAGAAGTTACTAGTACTTACATTTTACAGATGGGGAAACTGGGGCACAGAGAAACTAAGTAGATTGTCCAGGACTTCAGAGCTAATAAGTCAATGGCAAAGCTGAGGTTTGAACCCAGGCAATTTGGCTGCAGAGTCACTGGCCATAATCACTTTTCTACATGGTCTCTTTAAAAGGAATGAAGGATGAAGTCTGGTTCCTACTACCAGGGAGCTTAGAATGAGGAAGATGGGAAAGAAACATAAAAAGATGAATAAAATAGCAAGCAGCAATTATTTATGCTTCTATTTTGGTACATTGTCCATCTTCTCTTGGCAGAAGAGACTGTCTTCCTCTGCAGAGGCTGCTGACTCTTTCTCTCTAATACACGTTCTGGATGCCCTCTTCCCTGCAACCTGAGCCCCTGAACTCATCTCCTCTGCATCCACTCAGACCCTATTCCCTTAGTTAACAAGCTCTCTTCTCTTACAACAACAACGGGAAGCACTTTGGTGAGGGCTTCCTCTAGGCTGAGCACTGAGTATGCATTATCTCATTTATTACAAATATGCTGTCTCCCCTACAGTACCTCCCCAAAGCCTTGCACTCCTAGTCTCACCTTTCACCACTCATCTTCTCAAAACAGGAATCTAAAATAGTCAACCACTATTTCCTGTGCACCTACTCAATCCCCTAAACATTTGTCCTCTGGATTCTGCAATCATGCCCCATTGGAATTGCTCTCTTCCTCAAGGTCAGGGATGACAATAACCTCTAACTAAAAAATCACAAATCTATAACCTTTGCTCCGAACTTACTCTCCTGACTTCTGTTCCCATCTGACTTCTTCTGGGGATCCTCCTCCCTCAGCTTCTGGGTTCCTGACACACCTCACATTTGCCTGCTATCCTTCTGAAAGTTTCTTTGAGATCTCTCATGCTCTTTGTCCTCCAAAGCCTTAAGTGTAGGTCGAGGGTGGTTCCTATATAAATCTGGAAAACATGCTGTTCGCCCTGTAGGTGTAAGGACAGCATTGGCAAGGATTAGAGGTGGTGTCTTTGGAAGCCAGGATAGAACAACATGGCTGTAGTACAGGTTCATGCACAAGAATTGTAGGGGCAGTAGGCTGAGCCATGGAGGATGCCGAATGTCATGAGTGTGATGAAGGAGCTCAGGCATGAGCTCTTCACATGCACACACTAAACCCAGTGTGCGACCACATATGGGCAATAACATGCTTCCAGAACACTAGAATATAGGAATATAACTTTTCTATAGTAAAACAGTTGCTTGCATAAGAATCTCAAAACAATCATCCATCCAGTAGAATCAGAGATGAAAATATCTCAATAGGACGAAATCTGATAGCACAACAAAGAGAACCCTTGTCATCTAGAATCCACAATGATGTCTCATTTACATTCTTCAAGCTACATTATAAACATAGGTTTAAGTAATTCTCACTCTGCTATTCTAACTTGCTTTTTAAGTATGCGGCTTAACCTCAGCCTTCTCATGCGTATAAGAGAAATACTTTCCCTTGGTTACTTTATAGAGAATAGAAAAAAAGGGGGTATTTTAAGGCTCTTCACAGTATATGTGATGGTGGTCAGTCTCTGTAGCACAAGCATAACATATATGACTAATTTCATTTTGAAGAGGAGATTAAAAATGTAAAATTACTTTCTGGCTTGGGAGTTCTATCTTCAAACATTCAAGGCATCAGACCGTTCATTTGTCCTGGAGTTTCTCCTTTGGCTCTTAATTCCCACAACTTTCCCTTTGTCGGTATTAAACAGTACAGACACATGCTTATATGAAAATAGGTCGGAAGGCCAGTGACCTTCACATTCTTGCCTTTCATTGACATAGGCGATACTATACAACAAAGGCAGCATCGACGCTCTCTTCAGCGTGGCCTCTCCAACTTCACCTTTGGGAGCCTGCTTTGTTTTCAGTCCCAAGGAAGGCATCATTGAACCAAGTGGAGTCCAGGCTCTCCAGATCTCCTTCAGCTCTGCCATCCTGGGAAACTTTGAAGAAGAGTTCCTGGTCGATGTCAATGGGTCACCTGAGCCTGTGAAACTGACCATTAGGTAAGGTACATTTATGACTAATGCAGAAACTAACTGAAGTTTTAACCTGTTGCCTTTTTAAGCTTTTTAAGTAGATCCTGTCTTGGATGTTCATAACTGTCTCTGTTGATATGAACACATCAGCATAACAGAGTGTGTTGGATTTCCATCAGTGTTCCCTAGTGAATATATATAAATTATTATAATATAGATACAGATGCTGTTTGGAGATCTAGTTTTTCTACAAGTTATTATCTTATAAAATAAGGATTTAGATATTAAACTAGCTTCTAGTTATTCTCTATTCTTAGGGTGTTTAGAGAAAATAATTTATTACAGTAACACCTGAATAAAATCATCTTGGATAAGCTTTGGCCATTATCACATTTTCTCTAAACGTTAGTCTTTTGTTCTTATTTTAAGGAAATTATTTACAGGGTCTCACTATCATCTCTCCAAGCATTGTAAACATATTGCTCTGACTCTATTTGGATTCCCACAGCAGCAGGTTGTTAATTACCGTGGCATTTTCTCTTATTCTGGTGACTGCTAGCAAGACTTCCCTCCATCTATAAGCTGAGGTATCCCTTGGGGCAAGACCTGGGGATAACATAGAAAAGAGATAGAGACATAGGACCTGAAGGATCCAAGGAAAATGTACTGATCTCATGATACCTACTATACATTCAGAATCTCAATATTAGCTGAAAGGTGATTACTATTTATTCTCAAACTCTTCACCTAAGTGTCCCTGTTATTCACTGAATTGTTTCCCCCAGTATTTATATGTTGAAGTCCTAACACCCAGTACCTCGGAATGTGACTCTTATTGGACATAGGGCCTTTAAAGAGGTAATTAAGGCAAAATGAGGTCAGATAGGTGGACTTTAATCCAATATGATTGGTGTCCTTATAAGAAGAGGACATTAGGACACAGACATACACATAGAAAAGGGCCATGTGAAAAAGTAAAGAAATGCTGAAGAGAGAGACCCTCAGAAAAAAATAACCCTGCAGTCACCGAGCCTTCTGACAGTGACAGAAATAAACTTCTGTTGTTTAAGCCACCCAGTCTAGGGTACTTTGTTATGGCAGCCCTAGCAAAGTCACACAACCCCCAACAACTAAGGAGAGTGGATGTGTGTGCCTCAAGGGTTCTGTAGCATGGCCAAAGCAGCCTGTCACAATCATAATCTTTTTTTTTTAAGTCCCAAGACTTATCTGAAACATTCACAAGACATTTACATAATACATGTGTGTTTTTTATAAGAGAAAAAATAAAGATTGTCTTCCAAATATTTGAATGACATTGATTCTTCACGAAGATGCGCCACACTTATCCCAGCCCATGGTTGACATCCTTTGGGTTTGTATACCATATGAGAAGGATGGAAATACTCTTTCATATTATATGAACTTCAGCCCACTTCCTACCTTCATAACATCTCATCTCTCATGACAAGCAGTGAAGAAGCATGAAGAACAAAACTTGTGAATATAACCTTGTCTCCAGTTCATGGATCCTCTGGTCCCATGAGGGCATTTAATAAGATCCAGCAGATCAACTCTTGGAAGCTTTCTGACTACTGGGCATCAGGAAGTACTGCTTTGAATTATAAATACCTTTAACAACATCTAGTATCATAAGCAAACCTTCATACATAAGCAGCAGAGATAAAACCTTTAAGCTCTGTTCTTAAAAATATTTATGATAAAAGGAATAATGGCCGTATCTGTAGGTAGGAAAGAGTGGGATGTTAAAGGAGCAGTTTTACTTTTCAGGTGGACAAAAGAAAGGGAAAATGCTAGCCAAGGAAAGCTAACTGCCCCTCAAGTTTAATAAAAAAGCTTATCCCAATTTGACCTGGCCATTCCTCATTTTAAGTTTAGGCCTAGTAATTAATACTGTGTCTTACCATCAACACACATACGTAGCTACTCTTTTTAGGAATGAATATGTATTTTGGATATTTGTTTAATAACTTCTTATTGAGTACCTCCTTCAAGCAAGGTTGTATATTAGGTGCAATAACTCATGTATTTGGGTTTGTTAGACATTCCTGTTGCATGAATACTACTCCCCTCACGTTTGACTCTAAATTATTTATCCAAATTCAGGATTGCCCATTCTCTAAACTATTCCCTAAACTCACTTAAAAATACAATAAAAAAAATAACAAGGCAATTTAAAAGTATAGAAAATAAATATCCATTTAACACAAAGACAGACAGTAGTGGAGGAATAGAGGAGCAGAAAAGACATGAGACATATAGGAAATAAGTAGCATGAGTCCTGTGCTATCAGCAATTACATTAAATGTCAACGTATTAAATACTTTAATTAAAAGTTAGAGAATGGCAGAATGGATTAGAACAAAACAAAACCAAAAAAAAAAAAAATGATGAGTCTATATGCTTTCTACAAGATACCACATTTTAGATCTAAAGATATGAATATGTTGAAACCAAAAGGCTAAAAAAATGTATACCATGCAAACAGTACCAAAAGAAATCTGGAGAGGCTATGTTATACCAGACAAAATAGATTTTAAAACAAAAATTGTTACTTAAAACAAAGAAGGGCATTTTACAATGATAAGACAGTGAATTCATCAAAAAGATACGACAATTATAAACACACATCTAATAACGGAGCACCAAAATATGTGAAGCACAGAGAGAATTGAAGGGAGAAATAGACAATTCAGCAAAATGGTAGGGGATGTCAATACCCCACTTTCAGTAATAAAAAAAATAAACAGAAGCTCATAAAGGAAATAGTTGAACACTATAAACCTACTAGACCTAACAGACATCTACAGCACATTCTACCCAACAGCAATAAAAGAAAAGACATTATTACCAACCTTACAGAAATTAAAAGGATTAGTGGATAATGCTGTGAACAATTGTATGTCAAAAATTAAATAATGTAGGTGATATGAACAAATTCCTAGAAAGACACAAACTACCAAAACTGACTCAAGAAGAAATAGAAAATCTAAATAGACCGGTAATATATTCTAACCAAAAAGCAAACAAACAAAAAACAGGATCACGTGGCTTCACTGGTTAATTCTACTGAATGTTTAAGAATTGTCATACTTTTTTCACAAACTCTTCCAGAAAATGAAAAAGTGGAAACACGTTTCAACTCATTTTATGAGGCCAATATTATCCTGATACCAAAATTAGACAAAAAAAATTACAAGAAAAGAAAGCTAAAAACCCATAACCTTTATGGATTTAGACTCAAAAATCTTTGACAAAATACTACCAAACCAAATCCAGCAACATGTGAAAAGGATTATACCTCATACCAAGTGGGATTTATCCCAGGAATGAAAGGTTGGCTTAACATATGAAAATCAATCAATGTAACATGACATATCAATAGAATAAAGGACAAAAACCACATGATTATCTCAGTAAACATAGAAATAGCATTTGCCAAAATTCAACACCCTTTTATGATTAAAAAAACAACAACAACAATAAACTAGGAGTAGGAGAGAACTGCCTTTACATGGCTCAAAGACTGAAAGGTAAGAGCTGAAACTAAAGAACTATTAGAAGAAAACATAGAGATAGGCCCGGCACAGTGGCTTACACCTATAATCCCAGCACTTTGGGAGGTCAAGATGGGCAGATTACCTGAGGTCAGGAGTTTGAGACCAGCCCGGCCAACATGGTGAAATTCTGTCTCCACTAAAAATACAAAAAAATTAGCCAGACATAGTGGTGCGTGGCTGTAATCCCAGCTACTTGGAAGGCTGAGGCAGGAGAATCACTCAAACCCAGGAGGCAGAGGTTGCAATGAGCTGAAATTGCGCCATTGCACTCCAGCCTGGGTGACAGAGTGAGACTCTCTCAAAAATAAAAAGGGATTAATATTTATATCCAAAAACCAAATGAGCAATAGTTTTCGGATATCAGCACCTAAGCACAAGCAACCAAAGAAAAAATAAATTAGACTTCATCAGAATGCAAAAAAAATTGTGCTTCAAAGGGGATACTATCAAGAAAGTGAAAAGACAACCTACAGAAAGGGAGAAAGTATTTGCAACTCATATATCTGCTAAGGGACAATAAATTATCGGACAATTTTAACTCAATAAATAATCTAATTTAAAAATGGAGAAAGCGTTTAAGCAGACAATTCTCCAAAGAAGATATACAAAAGGCTAATAACACGTGAAAAGACTGTCAACATCATTAATCCTCAGGGAGATGTAAATCCAAACCCCACAATGAGATACTACTTCATGCTCACTTGGATGGCTATAATTTTAAGATGAAAAATACAGAAGTTTCCCTTTTTCTGCATTTTTAGGTCCCAAAGTGCAAAAGTAAAATTAGGTTTACTCAAACACAAGCACTGTAATACTGTGACAGTTGATCTGATAACCAAGACAGCTTCTAAGTGACTAAAGAAGGGGTAGCATATGCAATATCAATACACTGGATAAAAGAGTGATTCATGACCCAGGCTGGACAGAGATGGATGACACAAGACTTCATCACACTACTCAAAATGACAATCACTTCACAATGTATGAGTGATTTATTTCTGGAAATTTTTCATATAATATTTTTGAACCGTGTTGACCATAAGTAAACAAAAAACAGGATCAAGTGTCTTCACTGGTGAATTCTACCTTAATAAAGAACTGTCATAAATCTTTCACAAACTCTTCCAAAAAATGAAAGAGTGGAAACACTTTTCAACTCATTTTATGAGGCCAATATTACCCTGATACCAACACCAGACAAAAACAACAGGAAATCAAAACTACAGATAAGGAACTACTGTAAGTGTTGGTGAAAAGGTAGAGGAATGAGAACCCCCATACACTGATGGGAATGTAAGACATGGCAGCCACTTTAGAAAATGGTTTATCAGCACCTCAAACAGGTAAACAAGGAGTTACCATATGACCAGCAATTCCACTCCTAGGTATACCCAAAAGGACTGAAAGCATGTATTCACACAAACACTTGTACATGACTGTTTATGACAGTATCATTCATAGTAGCCAAAGATAAATGAAATGTGGTATATCCATACAATGGAATGTTATTTGACCATAAAAAGGAATGGAAAAGAAATGAGGCACTGATACGTGTCACAACATGGTAGCATGGATGAATCTTGCTACCATAGTCTTTTGTGACGGCTTCTTTCACTTGTCATAATGTTTTCAAGGTTCATAATAGATGAATGTTGTTTTCAGGGTTTATAATGGTGTCATAAATGGCTGAACCTTGAAAACATCATGACAAGTGAAAGAAGTTAGTCACAAAAAACAACACATTACATTTCATTTATATGAAATGTTTAAAATAGGCCTGTGACTATTTTAATGTGACTTAGATATAGTCACATTAATTCTCGCAGGGATTCAGAATGTTTGGACAGGTCTATGCCGAGGTTGTACCATAAATCTATGCAGGGGTCTGTTAAAATTATAATTTTAAAGACAAGAGAGAGAATGAATCAATTATTACAATATGTAAGTGACACAAGTTGAATACAAAATATGTGCTATGGTTCAAACTTTATGAATTCACATATGTAAAAATAGGAGAGAAGAAAACTGCTGCTCACAGGTAATTTTAAAAATCACATTCATTGTACAGTGTTGTTTATCCAGCAACTGAAAATACTGTGTCATGTAATTGAAAGAGTAAATAGAGTAAAAATATAATATTTGTTCTGACCTTTCAAGGCATACTAGCTAAAGTACTAGTTTATGTGGTATTGAGAAATGAGTACCTGGCAATAAAAAAGTAAGAAAGAAAATTCCAGAACCTCTGGCATTAACTAGGTGGGATTGTTCAGCCACAGTTCCCTCAGTTACGTGTGCCTTTGAACAAGTGTCACGTATCTCTGGCTGTTTAAACTTCTGCGCTGATTAAATGTCTGCTTTGTTAAAAAAAATTTTTAAACTTTTTTCCTACTTTCTTTGGTATCTTGTGCATGTCAGACACTTTTGATCTGTTTGTTACTTTGGTCCCTAAAAGCTTCTTTTAAAAGTTAAGCATATAGCCTATCGGCCTGTTTGTTGACTTCATTCTCAACTGGATCTTAATTCCTGGCTGAGTCCCAACCACTCCCCTTAAAACCACTTCACACCATTAGCATGAGATACACTAAATGCTCATGAGAAAGTTAGACTCAAAACTTTTTGCATTGAGGCTTTGCTGTGATTACACTAAAGCACCAACATATTCTGCATGGTATGACACACACACACCACCACCATCTGGAGCTTGGTGAATTAGAAAGTTCTTACTTAGTGTGTTTTCTGGTATCTGTGTGTCTATAACATTTAAGTTTTGCCACACAGATAGGACACTTTTCAGTTTTACCATTGACCTACAGATAAAGACATGGACCATAGAGAAAAATAATTATTGCTCTGACGGTAAACAAGATACCTGAATAGATTAGTTTTCTTTTGCTGTTGTAACAAATTTTCACAAATTTAGTAGCTTAAAACAACACATGTTTAGTATTTTACAGTTCTATAGACTTAATACAGGTCTTACTGGGTTCAAATAAGTGTTGGCAGGGCTGTGTTTCCTTCTCAAGGCTCTAGAGGGAACCCATTTCCTAACCTTTTTTGGGTTCCTGAGGCTGCTCACACTCCTTGGTTCATGGTTTCCTTCTTCTGTGTTCAAAGCCAGGTTGAGTTCTCAGATTGTAGCACTCTGACCTCCTCTTCTGTCTCTCTCCTCTATTTGTTTTTTTTTTGTTTTTTTGTTTTGTTTTGTTTTGTTTTGTTTGAGACAGAGTCTTGCACTGTTGCCCAGGCTGTAGTGCAGTGGCACAATCTCGGCTCACTGTAATCTCCACCTCCTGGGTTCAAGTAATTCTCCTGCCTCAACCTCCCAAGTAGCTGGGACTACAGGCATGTGCCACCATGCCCAGCTAATTTTTTTGTATTTTTAGTAGAGACAGGGTTTCACCATATTGGCCAGAATGGTCTCAATCTCCTGACCTCGTGATCCACCCACCTCGGCCTCCCAAAGCGCTGGGATTACAGGCGTGAGCCACCGTGCCTGGCTCTCTCCTCTTTTTTTTCTTTAATTTTACTTTAAGTTCTGGGGTACATGTGCAGATCTTGCAGGACTGTTACATAGGTATACACATGCCATGGTGGTTTGCTGCCTCCATCCCGCCATCACCTATATTAGGTATTTCTCCTAATGTTATCCCTCCCCCTGCATCCTCCCCACTCCCTGCTATCCCTCCCCTACCCTCACAACCCCCAACAGACCCCAGTGTGTGATGTTCCCCTCCCTGTGTCCATGTATTCTCACTGTTCAACACCCACTTATGAGTGAAAACATGCGGTGTTTGGTTTTCTGTTCTTGTGTCAATTTGCTGAGAATGATGGTTTCCAGATTCATCCATGTCCCAGATTCATCCATGTCCCTGCGAAGGACATTAACTCATCCTTTTTTGTGGCTGCATAGTATTCCATGGTATATATGTGTCACATTTTTTTAAATCCAGTCTATCTTTGATGGGCATTTGGGTTGGTTCCAAGTCTTTGCTATTGTTAACAGTGCCACAGTGAACATACGTGTGCATGTGTCCTTATAATATATCAATTTATAATCCTTTGGGTATATACCCAGTAATGGAATTTGTGGGTCAAATAGTATTTCTATTTCTAGATCCTTGAGGAATTGCCACACTGTCTTCCACAATAGTTGAACTAATTTACAGTCCCACCAAAAGTGTAAAAGCATTCCTATTTCTCCACATCCTCTCCAGCATCTGTTGTCTCCTGATTTTTTAATGATCGCCATTCTAACTGGCATGAGATGATATCTCAATGTGGTTTTGATTTGCATTTCTCTAATGACCAGTGACGATGAGCATTTTTTCATATGTTTGAGGGCTACATAAATGTCTTCCTTTGAAAAGTGTCTGTTCATATCTTTTGCCCACTCTTTGATGGGGTTGTTTGTTTTTTTCTTGTATATTTGTTTCAGTTCTTTGTAGATTCTGGATATTAGCCCTCTGTCAGATGGGTAGCTTACAAATTTTTTTTCCCATTCTGTTGGTTGCTGGTTCACTCTAATGATTGTTTCTTTTTCTGTGCAGAAGCTCTGGAGTTTGATTAGATACCATTTGTCTGTTTTGGCTTCTCTCCTGTATTTTTAAATCACCCTTGTGGTTACAGTGGGCCTACCAGGATAAGACAGAATAACCTCCCTGTCTTAAATTCAGTTAATTAGCAACTCTTAATTTCATCTGCTACCTTAATTCCTCTTTGCCATATAACCTGAGGTATTCATAGGTTCTGGGAATTACGACATAGGTATCTCTGGGAGCCATTATTCCACCTACCATACCTTCTAAGCTAGAAGTTATAGAATCTCTATTCATTTTAAGCTACAGTATCTCTCCAAGATCATAAAGCCTTGCACTGAGAGAGAAGTAGAATCAACATTTAGAGTAAAGGGTCACTCAGTGTCACCTAGTCCAGTCCTGTCTTTTATACATGAAGAAGAGAAACAGAAGCTGATAAAGTAGCTGGCCAACATCACAGTGAGTCAATATCACAGTGGTAAGAATGGTATTGGAACAGTTTATATGAAAGCATGAACAGGGATTACTAGTATCATGGATAGTCTTTCATGTGTATTACATAATTAGACCTATAATTTTTATTTCTTGACACATTAATAACTTTACATGATATGTATCTCATTCAAAATAACAACATTTTGTGCCATTGTTTGGTGATCCACCTGCTCTGGCTCTCACCCATTCATTGGTAGAAATAAGATAAGTTAACCACAGGATTGTTTGCCAAAACCCATGGTTTGAATCATGAAAAGGAATGTTAAGAACCACTGTGATAGACCACCATGTCATCATTTCTTTAAATTCTAGATACTGTAATTGATTTAATGTCAAGTTATGGTTTCTGTACTTAGTCTTGCCCCACTTCCTGATTGTGAGTGATTCACTGGATTCTCTCCCTCTTCTCCACCTTGTTTTCCTACTTCCAGAGGCTGTGTCATTGGACCAACCTTCCATTTTAATGTTCCGGCTCTGCACTTTGGTGATGTTTCCTTTGGTGAGTAATTTTCCATTTTAAATTAGAAATCGAATAGGATTCCTTTTCTCCACATGGGAGGAGGAAGGTTTACAAAGAACCCCCCTTCCACAACACTGGAATACAAAGCCTAGCACAAGGACATTCAGAACATGTGCCCTCTATCTCATTGCCCTGCATGAGAAACAGAGTTTACATAACCGTCCCAAGTCAGTTACCCAAAGAAATCTCATACTGATTCGTTGTTTGGAATCTACTCTATTGTTCAGTTCTGAAATGTTAATGTAAATGCTGTATACCAGTGGTAAGCCCATTATTGAGCTCCAGGAATATCTGGAACTCTTTTATCTAGAATTCAGACCCTTAAAAAACATCAAGGCCCCTAATATAGTACAGCTCAATAAAATATGGCAAAGGAGAAGCCTATCCCCAAGATGCCACTGATTTCCTCAAAATGCTATTTTGCTTTGAAATATCTACAGTTTCCAGTGAATACCAATGACCATAAATACATCACAAACACAGGGGTTTTAAAGTACAGGTATTGAATTTTATAAATGGGGCTACTTCTAACATGAATAACTTCATTTAATGTGCTCCAGGTTGAGTAGTAGATATCACTAGTGATTTCTAGTTTTAACAGTGGTGGCAGCAGAAGCCAGATTGTGGTTAGATAAAAAATATTGTAAAGATACTCAAAGTAATATATATTTGGCAGAGTGTAGTCACTCTCTTAACTATACCTATGAGACAGATTTTGTTTATAAGAAATTATCACTGGCTAAAGAGTTTTTATGGTAGCTCTGTAATTTAAAAATAAATACATTTATTTTGAACATTTGATATGTTCCTTTTGCATGATCATTAGATGCAGCATGAGTTGTAGATCCTAGCAGTCCCCATCCATTACCTACTCTCATTCTACACAGCTTGGCAACTGTGCTTCTCCTACACTGGCATGAGACTAGAGATTTATACACGAAGTGGATGAGCCGAAGTATTTTTGGATTGATTGCTGGACCCCAGGTGTAGCTGAGAGGAGGAGTATTGTATTGATATCGAGGAATTAAGTACAAGTCAGCATCACAAATTGTGAGACTCCTCCATGCCTTATCTGTCTCCTCCACTTGAGCTCCCCAAACACTGACAGGCATAAAACATATATTGACAATTAACTAACGTTGAGAAATTCATCCAGAGTGTAGCACTGAAGGCCAAAGAGTTAGACTATATGAAATGGAAATAAAGGGACATGGAATATAGATTTGATTTAAAAGTTCTAATATGTATCTAATAGAAATTCTAGATGGAGAAAGAATGAAAATGGCCAAAGAGCAATATTTGACAAAATGGTGGCTGAGAATTTTTAAACTGAAGAAAAACATGTGTCCTTATAGTTTGCAGCTGGATGCTCCTTCAATTCTGTGGCTCCATCATAGGTAGCATGTAGCTTCCATATCTTGGTCAAGATATCTGCCCTAACCTTAGCCATCATACTCACATTCCAGCCAGCAGAACGGAGGAAGAGACAAGAAAAACGTACACCCCTTCCCTTTAAGGGCACTTCCTAGAAGCTGCACACACCATATTTGGTTATATCCCATTGGTGAGTACTTAGTTGTATGGCCACAACCAAGCTGCACATAAGGCTAGGAAATACAGCCTCATTCACAACCAAAATTTAGGGATTTTGTTACTTCCTGAAGAAGGGAAAGAATAGTGGGAGATAACCAGCAATTTTGCAGTAACTTAGCAAATCTGGGCAACATCAATTAAGAAACAGCCAGGCATAGTAGCTCGCATCTATAATCTCGGCACTTTGGGAGGCCAAGGTGGGAGGACTGCTTGAGCCCAGGAGTTCAAGACCAGCCCTGGCAACATAGCAAGACCCCATCTCTACAAAAAATAAAACAATCAGTTGGGTGTAGTGGTACATACCTGGAGCCCCAGCTACTTAAGAGGCTGAAGCAAAAGGATCGCTTGAGCCCAGGAGGTAGAGGCTACAGGGAGCTGTAATTGCACCACTGCACTCCAGCCTAGGCAGAAGAGGAAGACCCTGTCTCTTAAAAACAACAACAACAACAACAAAAACCTCTTAACTCTCATTAGAAACCAAGAAAGAAATAAAATTGCAGATATTTAAGGCAATTAAAACAGATAAGAGAATGCTATATACGACTCTGTAAAACAATAGGAGAAATGGATGAGTTGGGGAAAAATATGTTATTAAAATTGCCACAAGAAGTAGAAAACCTGAATAGAAAAATAATCGTAGAATAAACTGAAAAAGAAGTCAAGTATCTACCCCTGAACAAAAGGCACTGGGTCAAACAGTTTTACAAGTGAGTTCTAGTAAATGGTGAGGAAATGAATGTATCTCACATCACAGAAATATGTGGAAAGCTATTAACTCATTTTAGGAGACAAATATATCTTGTGTTGTAAAACAACACAAGAAAAGAAAAACATAGACCAATCTCACTTATGAACATTGATTATAAAGCATTAGCAAATCACATGCATACAGATGTATTTTTAAAATCGCATCATGACTAAGTAGGATTTATCCCAGAAATGCAAAAATGGTTTAATAACAGGAAATCCAATCATGTAATTTACCACAATTTATATCAGTTCATGCTGAGAAAAGTATTCCGCAGAATCCAACATTCATTCATAATTTAAAAAAAAATTCTTAGAAAACTAGGAGTAGGATGGAAATTCCTTTGTATGATGAATGAAAAATAGAAAAAAACCTATAGTGGGAATATGTATTTAATAGGGACCTTTATTTATTCATTTAGTAACCTTCATTTAGTAATAATCATTTAGCTGTGTTCTAGACACTATTCTGGGGACTGGGTTATTGCAATTAAATGTTGAAAGCATTCTCATTCATTTTCAGAGGCAAAAAAACAAAACCTATTGTCAAGGTATCATACAACATTGTCCTGGAGGTCCTAGCCATTGTGATAAGGAAATAAAAGGAAATAAAAGATACGTAGTTGAAAAGAAAAAAGCCAGAACTTTCATGGTTTATAGAATGTATTATTCTCTACCTAGAAAAACTGTGGTAATTAACTGACAGAGCATTCAAACTTACAAGAGTTTAGCAATATATTCAAACAAAATATTATTAAAAAGTATTTCTTTAACATATCAGAAATGGTTAACTGGAAAATATAATAGAAAAATATCATTTAAGAATATAAAACTATACAGTAACCTAACAATAAACGTGCAAACACTACAGGAAGAAGATAATTGGTTAATTCGCTGGGAAAAAATACACAGGAGAGCCAATAAATTTTTGAAACATAGATCAGTGACTGTGGACTTTATCAGATACGAAAATGTACTTGAAAACATAGGCAAATAGACTAATAGAAACAAAGCTGTGACTCTAGGGGAATTTACACATGCTCAGTGTGAAATTTCAGATCAGTAGAGGAATGAAAGTCTTAAGCAAGATGCCCAATGCAAAAGCCATAAAGAAAAAGGTTGGTTTCTTGAACCTTTCACCTAGCATTAAGAAAATTTCCAAAGAAAAAGATTTCATGAACATAATAAAAAGACAATGCTTGCAACATAAATAATAGGCAAAGCATTAAAATCAGAATACATGAAGCTTCGGAATACATGAAAGTAACTCCTGCCAATCCATGAGGAAAAGTTAAATTATCCAATAGAAAAATTGGCAAAATAGATGAATAGACATATATGAATTGGTAAGTGTATAAACAGAATAGAAAGTCTATGAAAGACATATTAAAAGATGCTTAATCTCAATCATATTAGATGTTTTTTGCAAAGAAAATGTAAGTATTTTTTTATAATCCATCTAGTGTTTTTCATGTGTTCCCACCCTACCAAGCAAGCATGGCAGGAGTTGGGGAGCACTGAGACACTGGTCTGTGGGTGCCTCGTGTAGCTAACCACTTACCCGTGGTACCCATTTCTACTGAGGTATTGCTGGAACACTGATGGCTTGTCCTTTCAGCTCCATCAGAGCCGACACTGACTTGGCTTCCATTGACTCCATCCTCCTGTGCTTCTCCCAGGAGGCTACTGAGCACATTGAAATGTGCTGTAAGTGTGAAATACTATTGATTACATGTCGAAATGATATTTCTGACATATTCGATTAAATACACCATGTTGTTAAAATTAATGTCACCTCTTTGTGTTTTGCATTGTATTTCCACTGGACAGTGTTGAGCTAAACTCTCCTCTCCCTTCATAGCTATTGAGGTATTGTTGTCTGGCCTCTTGCAATGGCAGCCCTGTTTCAGACCCATGGCAAGTTCACTGTTCTCAACCCAGCTATCTTCCAGAACCATGAGTGGGAGGAAGGGGGTTCTGTGTATCCATGTGTAATGCCTGGGTCCTTTCTAGCCACATGGGAACTGAGAGATATTTGAGTACTAAGATTCCCTTTCTGCCTAACCATACCATTTTTATCCATACTTAGCTGCGCCAGGCAGGTATGAGGATGTTCTGTGAAGTGGTCTGCTCTGAGATTCCCAAGAAGACAGCCAGGGAGAAGTTCCTCTGCTTCCAGCATCCCCTCAACCTCTTTAGCCACCCTGTCCCTGAGATTCTGGCATGTAAGGGAGATGCCGTCATGTACACATCTGGCCACTCAGTTATTCTCCTTCCCACACTCCACTGAGACAGAAGGAGTAGCCTTTCCACTTCCTCTTCCTGTTTGCCAGAACTCTCCTATCATCGCCTCCTTTTCCTGTATGCTTATGCCAAATAAGAGAATAGCCTGTGTGTCCTTTTAAAGGCTCTTATTCATTTTCAAAACAATGACACTGATAACATTATTCTCCATCAGATCTAGAGTGGGTTTTTTTTTGTGTTGGGGAGCTCTGAGTCACACTGTAGGTCGCACAAAACCAGGTACGCATGCTCCAAGGTTAGATAGGTTTTTCCCTTAACTGTCTTCCAGTTGAACCTCCTTTATTTAGGTTATCTTTCCTCCAGGAAAGGTTATCATTGCGTAATTTATCCATAGTTTCCTTGAGCTATAGAAATAAAAATCAACAGCTGTTCCTCATAGCTGATTCAGCTAAAAGTTTTGGTAATTAACTTAGCTGAAAATTCGCAACAATTTACATTTCTTTTGTGGTATCTTATTGAACCATTTGATGATATAGCAGCTATGCAAGAGGCCAGAAAACACTGCAGAACCATGACCCCAAGGTTTCCCAAACCTGAGACATGAAAACTTATCTCAAAAACCAACTTAATCCACCTTCAAAACCTAAGTTATCTTTTCTTTTAGTTTAGCTATAAATTATTTAATCTTCTCTGTATTGTGACAGGAGGTGCAGCAATAACATAACTTTTGGGCCTGCCAACAGGAAATCTAAGGCAATCTGTTTCCAAAACCACATGGGTCAGTGGATTTAGGCTACTCTGCTTTGCTTCTGGAGTCTGCACTGCATCAGCCAAAGTGAGGGACGATTTTGTGATAATTTCTAATTATACGACCCCACAGTTGAAGCCTCATGACTCCAACAAAGTACTGTTATTTCCCCAGGTGGATTGGCTTCTCATCAGGCTCTTTACAAGGAAGCATGGTAGCACTGGAGGATGCGGAGAGGCATTTGAAACTTTCTAATTATTACCCCACATGTGCAAGTAGTAAGGCATTAATGAAACAAGAGCATAAGCTTGCTCAGGAATAAAAGACTAATAGGGATGCGTATAGGTCCTGATGCAAAAGTGTAACTGTTCCAGGAGTGAGCCAAGAATTGGAAGAATATTTTAGTTATTTGAGAATGGCAGACATATTGTGTGGGGTTGGAAAAAGGTTTGCAGAGGCTAATACAGTGCTGGGGAATACATTAACCTAACTGAAGTTGACAGTATTATCCTTGTATTGGCACTAAATTCCATTCCTAAAGAGGAGTCTGTTATAGATTAGTGTTGGAGATGTGACATTTATTTGCTTGGCGGTGAAGATACAGATTTTGCATCAGGGTCTGTTGTGATTGTTGATGTTGGGATAGCGGGTGGTGGGTAATAGTACTATATGTTGGTTTCTAAAATTTCTATGGCTATAAAAATTTTTGATTGTAGGATTGGATGTTGGATGACATACCCAATAATTAGTTCTGTTGACTACAGCTGCAGTAGCGTAAGAGAGTCAGATAATAGAACTGTGTGGTGATTGTCCTTGAAGGAACATTGAGGCACAGATGAATCCTTGGATTGGTCAAAGAATAAATAGACCAAGTGACGACTGGCATGCTAGCTAATACACTAAAGGGTCAGTTAAATATCTGCAAACCCACTATTTTTCAGGAGGTACAAGGATGTGTTGAATGAGAATAAGGAGTTTGAAAAGCTCCGAGCATTTATTGAACTCGGCCACTGGAAAATTTGGACAGAGAAGTTATTACAAAATATGATAACCAGTCTGGGATTTGGGGACAGCGTTGTTCAGTTAAACATAAGCATTGAAAGACTCATTACTGGTGTCTCTTCCATTGCACTGTTATGAACTGGCAGTAGGTAGCTCAAGGGGAGATATCTAAATTGACCTTAGGAGGGTGTAAAGTAGGGAGTCGGGGTCAAAACTGGATTTTAATGATCACAGAATTATCTTAGAAAGTAAGAGAGACATCACAGAGTGTATCAAAATTGTATAACCTTAAGATAGGAAACAAGGAGTAATATGGTAAAATGATAAAGAACAAAAGCACACAAGGGAAGAGTGTGAGAAGCAGTAACGTCAGGCATCTGACAAAATCTCATCCCATCAGTCTCAAGCAGAAGCTATCTACTGTGAGTAAAGTCTGCTTGTTCTGAGGGACTTGAAATAGCAATCTATTTCGGAAGGTCACCTGCTTCTGAAGGTTTTTTGTCTTTTAGAAAACCTCTATTTAAGATCTCCAGTGAGAGTATTTCTCAACACATCTTCAGCCAATAATTTAGCTTCTATGGGCATCTTTTTCGAAAACTCAGAGGTCCACCTCATAATTTAACTGCAAGGTCAGTTGTTAGAAGGCTCTGAAAAAGACCTTCGTTGGTGTATTTTTCAGTGTATTCATTCTTCAGGTAGAAAGAGGGGAGGGCTTCTGAGGGTGGGATTTTAGGAAAGTCTTCTTGAACTTACAGATGAGCTGGTTCTTACAATATTTTTTTTTTATGTCTGCATGAAGCAAGGTTGACTCAGATTGATGAAATACTTGTGATCACATGGATCTTCTAGTTGCTATTTCATAAAGTGAATAGTCTATGAGTTACTGAGAGAGCTAACCAAATCTGATGACCATCAGAGCTAAAGGTAAAACTCTTCATCAGGAACTCTGAGAACCTCAGAGAACTGGGCCAACTTAAGATCAATAATACTCTTTTTATGCTCTACATTTCCCAAATATTCTGGATTGTGAAATTTTTTATCAAAGGGCTAACACACTATATAATTCTTTTTAACTCTCATAGTGTAAGGTGACATTCCCCAGGTGGGAAAATTATAGTCTACAATTTCTTAGACACAGTCATAGCAGCGGTCTTTCTGTACAGAAAGGCTCAAACCCATCTGAACAATGTACATTTACAAGCACATATTCTGAACTTTGTGATTTGGGCCCAGTCCATGTATATTCCAGAGACTGACATCCTACTTGTCCAATGTTTCTGGATATGGTAGCAGGATGTGAGGCAGGAGCCAGCCACCAGCTACAGAGAAATTTTCCCATCGATTCTTATTCAGAGATTATTTCCTCTCTTCAATGATGGTGATGTTTTACCTATGGTAAAACGTTTTTGTCAAAGACCGTCTTAGATTCGGGGGCATATTTGGTATTCCAGAGACCATTGGAATGAACAGAGCTTCCCAATTTTAGGCAACGTTTGTTTTCTAAATCCGAAGCTAACTTTTATATTTCCAAAATGAATTGGGTGTATGTGCTTATTGATTTCCCATATTCTGAATTATTTCTGTGGACAATGACAAAAATGCCACCTGATTTGCATAATGATCTGCCAACGCAGTTCCCTTTGCTTTGTGGAGATTTTTACTTTATTAGAAAAATAAAAAATCCATTTTCTAAAATAGTCCACGAATCTCCAAAGTCTCTCAATTATGATTTAGTGTTTTGTCTTGCATGTTGCTGAATCAATTTAAGATTCTCATTAGATAGGGACCATTCTTTAGTAGAGTGGTCATGTTCCAAATAATGTACTATATTTTTAAAGAATTGTAATTTTTCCTTCGCAGCCTTGTGATCTTCAGCTGCTAGTTTCTGCTAGTCTTCTTAGGGCTTTTTAGGTCAGGTGAAAATAAGCATCTTGGAGGAGAATTGAACCTTTTGAGAATGTTGTATTTTAAATCATTTACTAGTATTGAAAGAAATACCAGGTGCCTCTGTGAATCCTTGAGACATTCCATGCAATTATGTTGTTAATTATTTGAAGAGAAGGCAAATAAATATTGATTTTTTTTGTCTACCAGACACTAAAAGAAGGGAGCATAGAGGTCTACAGCTGTAAAGCACTTGCATTCAGGTGGAACTATAGATAGAATAGTATTAGGATTGGTTGCAACTAGAAACCTAGGAATAACTTTCTTATTCATGACCTTCAGTCGTTAACAAATCAGCATCCCCTTCCTTTAGGCTTCATGACAAGCAATATGGGATATTATAGGTACTAGTACAAGGAATTATTGTAACTAGGAGGTCATAATTGGCTTTATTCTGTGAAAAACTTCTGGCTTTAAGGAAGTTGTCTGGGCAATGGTGTGGAAGACCCACCTGAATCTTTATAGAACCCACTTTCCATAATACACTCCACATTCACGGAATATCTAACTCACAAGTGGTCAGATCAAATAAGGGTAAGCCTTCTATAGTTTCAAGGGTCATTATTTGGTAAGTTCAGGAAAGTCACATGTAGCATGATTGTGAAACTGACTTTCTAGCAGTTCCTCTGGAATTTCCAAGAATAACCCTGCAAGTGCACTCAATCTCACAGTTCTTTTTCCGTGAAAGATATCTTCCAAGTAGGCTGGCAGGTGTGTAATCAAAAGGTACATGAATGTGTTTCCTCCAGTGGCCTAATGTGTAGACAAAAGCTGAGACTTGGGGCAGAAGTAGATCAACTCAGAGTACCCCCGATAGTAACAGTCATTACTCCAAGAGACCAAGTGCATTTTATTACAGCAGGGTTCAAGGTAGAAGAGTAGCATTTCTATCCAGTAGAAATACGAGTTTTTGTTCTTCTGTGTCTCTAGCTTATTTTTCTTGTTCTGAAAGTGGTATCAGATGCAGTAGCCACCTAGGGAATTGAAAATCAGAGCTTAGTGGCTGGGCACTGTGGCACACACCTATAATCCCAGCATTTTGGAAGGCCGAGGCTGGTGGATCACCTGAGGTCAAGAATCCAAGACCAGCCTGGACAACATGGTGAAACCCCATCTCTACTAAAAATGCAAAAATTAACTGGGCATGGTGATGCGTGGTGGCGCACACCTGTAATCCCAGGCAAGAGAATCGCTTGAACCTGGGAGGTGGAGGTTGCAGTGAGCTGAGATCGTGCCACTACATTTCCAGCCTGGGCAATAGAGCAAGACTCTGTCTCAAAAAAAAAAAAAAAAGAAAAAGAAAGAAAATCAGAGCTTAGTATATTGCTTGCCAAGCAAAGAAGACCCGCATCTCTTAAGACAGGAGTTTCACAGATCAAAGCTGGATATGATGAAAAAGCAGCTTTGACTTAGTGAGGTAAAAGTCAGGTGTTAGGCTCTGGCTGGCTCTAAAGCAGTTTGTAAAGTCTTTCTTGGGGGAGGCTATTTTTTGACACTGTATCATCAGCCCTAAAAGCATGATCCCCAGACGGGTCCAAGACACACTCTACCATGTCTTGGCAAGCTCTGGGTCGCCCAGTAGGCAAAACCACATAGGCTCTTTCTTTCACACACGGGCAAATAAAAAGCAAGCATGATTCCATATAAAAAATATATTTTTTTGTGCAAGAAATAAATGCAAAATATACTTCTGCAAGACTACTCAGCAAACTCCTAACAGAGGCTGCCTCTCTGGAAGGGCCTGGGTGACAATCAAGGGGTTTGTTTTGTATCTGCTGTTTAACCTCCCACATGGTAAATGCATAATAAATATTCATTAAGTGAATGCATAAATGAATGAATACGCTAATGAATGAAAATGTATTTATTGATGGAGTGAAACACTAAAAACAGTACTTAGGGCAAGTTGGAGTTTAGTAATGAACTGTACAAACAGTTCATTTACGAAGCTTAGCAGTTGCTAGGGGAGATTGAGGGTCAAGGGAGGTGTGGGGAGCTTTTATTTCTCACCTCATATTTTGTTTTCCAGGGTTTCCTCATACCTTGATATGTTCCCTCAATAATACTTCTTTGGTCCCCATGACTTTCAAACTGCGTGTCCCTGGGGATGGCCTTGGCCGTAAAAGCATTTCATGTTGTGAGCAGCATGCAGACTACAAAAGACCGTCTTGGACCAAGGAAGAAACATCCTCAATGAAACCAAAAGAATTCACCATCACTCCCGACTGTGGCACCATTCGCCCCCAGGGATTTGCTGCTATCAAGGTAAAGTGCATAGCCTTCCCGCACACACAGCCAGGCAGCTGAACCTTCAAAACAGCCCACTGGTCCCTCATCTAGGATTTGCTCTAGTATATACAGTGCCAGCAGGAGGGGGTGCCTGTCAACTTACAGGAAAAAGTGGGCCTATAAGGAAATAAATCAGACACAAATAACATTGGGCAAAGAAATGGGCACTGCTCCAGTAGCTTTACCTTAATCTAAATGCATTGCCTTTACCAGAAAAGTGACTTCTCTGTATTTCTGGTGAAACCACTGATATCCAGACAGTACACCCATCGGTACTAATAGAAACAGATTTCAGAACTTATTGATACTTAGGTTTATCTTTCCTTCAGACTCAGATCCTTTAGGTACCAGTAAATAGCCACACTTACGCCAAAGATGATAACCGGTTTATTCAGCTTTGTAATCTGAATCTGGGCTTCATGGTGGGTGTGATAGCACTAACCGTTCCTTGAGTTCCACAGGAAAAGCCATGAGACGTCCGCTTCCTCATCCTTCCATGTTTTGTCTGCAATCAGGACAGTGCAGTGCCTTGGTTATGGCCTCACAGTGCTACCAGTGGAGTTATTTCACCCTTCATCGTCTTCCCTCTTAGCTGTCTTCCTTCATTTTTGCTCCTCCAAACAGTTCGATCTAGCGATATTGAAGGCTACTAAATTGACATTATTTTTTTTTTTTTTTTTTTTTTTTACTTTCTGGGAAATGAAAAAAAGATGAGACTTCGTAGTTAAAGCTAGTAGTTTTCTCTTTGGTCATTAGCACTGAATATTTAAACCAGCTATCATTTTATCCCCCAAACTTGTTGTAAATGCCTCACGATACCTCAGCTTGAATCCACGCATCCTGAAGCTTTTCTAGGAGTTTTGGGCTCCTCCATGGGTCCAGTGAGGCTCAATAACAGATCGTAACGTCTCAGGATTGCTCACTGTGGCTTTCCGAGTGAGAAGCACTGCTGCAGTAGAGTTCTTTCCTTCTCACTTCGTAATTCTCAGAGTATGTGTTACTTACGTTTTCTGTTGTTGCTTCCCAGATATCTCTGGAAGATTTTTAAAGATACCGCGTCTCACTAGCAGCCTTCTGCCAAAACCACTTGTTCTTCCTTCTAGCCACAGCCCAGATACATAAACAGGGGGCTACAGTCACACTAGGATTCCCTGTTTCTTTCCAAATCAATGACTTCATCTTCACTTTATTTTTCCTTTATATTTGGAAAAGCTTTTTCTCCAAGCTATAATTTTTCCGCCTGATCTGTACTTTACCAGGTCTGTGTGGACTCAAATTTGCATCCAGTGGTTCCCTCTGCAACAGAAAACATTTTAATTAGAACCAGATGCGTAATTTATAGATAGAAAAGTCTTCACCCATGCCAGAAGCCGTGTTCTAGACTTGCAGGTATCTCTTCCAGCACAAATGATTTTGAAGCAATTAAAAATTGCAACAAGGCTTTTGAAAGTCTAATTGTACAGCTTCACAGAAGCCAATAAAAACACAGGGTAAAATGTTCTGAGCACCTCCCACCAACAGCCTCCCTTGACCCTCAATCTTCCCTAGCAACTGCTAAACTTCTTGAATGAATTGTCTGTGCCATTCGTTACCACTTAACCCCAACTTGCTAGACTTGGAACCTAAGTAGCAATGAGTGCTGAAATCTGTTTATATTCTGACCACGTTCTATTGTCCTCAAATAGACGTTTCTTTGGAACTTTCTATTTTCTGCTCTGATGAAGACTGTGGGGCGGTGTGGGCATGGTTTTGGTAAAGCACACTAACTGATTTCTTACGTCATTTTCTGGAACTGACGTGGTTATTTCCACTTATTTTACTATAAGAGAACTTGTGCTATCGTGTTTCATTAGTGTGTTACATTTGCATAATTCATATAGCCCAGTGGCAGGAAACAATTTAAACTGCAGTAATTAAAGTTGGTTTAATATTGCTCGTCGTTCATGCTCATTTTTCCCTTTATGCGGGTATGTGGCTTCTTTGACAAAACCTCCTCAGAAATGAGCAAAGCCATTATACTAAAAGCCATTTGGTTTCTACCCTGGCCTTTGAAAACACCCAGCATGCCCTGACCCCACAGTGTAACTTGTTCAACTAACAATGTGAAACACCATGTGTCCGTAAAGCACTTAGGAACCACACTGATCAGTAGTCCTCCCGGGGCTCCTCTCCCCTGTGTAGAGAGAAAATCTGCTTTTTAGAAGAGCAACTTGTCACCTTTTTCTTTCCAGGTGACCTTATGCTCCAACACTGTGCAGAAATATGAGCTGGCACTGGTGGTGGACGTGGAGGGCGTTGGAGAAGAGGTGCTGGCACTCTTAATTACAGCAAGGTATCTCTCCCCAGCTTGCTCTTATCCAAGTCTCCCCTGAGCCTCCAGTAATGGGCTGCCTCCCAGAAGGCAGCTTCACCTGCCAACCCAAGCACGCTGGGTTTGTCCTGCCTTCCTGGGAAGGGAAGTTGAATCTGACATTCAAATGACAAAGCAGCAAATGTTTCTAAAGCACCTTTGGTAGAGATAAGAAGAGGTGTGTGTGTTTTGTAGAGTTAAGGCAAAGAATCCTAAGAAGAGTGAAGGAATGGGTCAGACCCTCTCTAATGAGTCTGACTTTCAAAGTATATAACCAGAAAGGTTTTGGCAGGAAGTGCTGAAGAGCTGCCGGTTTTGATTTTCGTCTTTCAGTATAGTGTTGCGGAGTTATGCAGCAGGAAGATGCTGCTGTCAGTCCTGTAGTGGAAGGTCCATAGAGCCAAGAGGTCCCTGCCCCAGGACACTGTTGCTATGACTTGAATTGCAGGCTAGGAGTGGGCCCCCAAGATGAGACTCCTTTTTAACAATGTACACGCCTCAGAACCGTCTCCAAATCCTCTCTTTTTCTGAGAGAGGCAGCCAGGTTGAAATCCTGGCCCAGTCATTTGTTGACTATGTCTTTTCGAACAACCTACAGTCATTGCAAGAGTGCTGATGAGGGTGGTGCTGTCATCGACTGATAATGATGTGATCCTAAGTAAAGTCATGGGGCCACACTCTTCCCAAAGCAAACAGTGTCCAGATCTGGGACTTTTAGGTATATGTGTGAAAATGCTATATATAGAAAATAGAGAACACGACTTAGTAAAACTGATAATCATGCTAATATGTCAATCTCTGGAATTCAGATCTCTTGTGAATCTTAGGAAGATATCCACTTTAAAGAAGGGGCAGATGTGCTGGCTGGTGGAGAGAAAACTGACACCAGTTCACGTGTCTTGGGCTTGGGTGAAGATAAATAACAGTGTAGAAATAACTTAGGGTTCCCACTGTGTTGCCTTGACCCATTTAGTATTCCTGCAAGACCTAATTTTTTTTTTTTTTAATTTACAAACAGTAAAACTCCAATGTGGTCCTCTCTGTGCCCAGGTTTGCCTTTTAGTCTAGTCTTGCGTTTCTTTCCTATGCAGGCTTATTCAGATACTTTCCAGCCCCTTTCCCTACAGTTATCAATAGGAATTCTAAATTAAAAAAAATAAAAAGTCTAAAGAGGCTATGAGTTTTCTACTTACATTCTGTGACCCAAGTCAAGTGTAAGCCCTCTCAGTCACAGTATTTCAGGCGGTAAAGGATCAGCTTTAAGAAAGTCACTGGGTCAACAGACAACTTCCATTCTAGCTAAAAACGGACACTTATCTCATGTGTAAACTTTGGGGTTAAAATAAAGGCTCTTTCATGTCCTGATTTTTGGCATAATCTGGAGGAACTACTCACTGACTCTTAACAGAAGAATTGCTTTTAAAACTGCAGCCTCAGTAGCAATCTCCGGAGAGCCAGCAGTGATCTCCTGCCATGCTTCTGCCACAGGCTCACTCCCTCTTACTGAGCACTTACCTGGTGCTGGGCTGTGCCCTTCCAACACCCTAAGAAGAGTTTATAATACCAATATCAATCCCTAGAACTATCCTCATTTGACCTGTGAGAGAAATGGGACTCTGAGACAGAAAGCAGCTTGTCCAACATTACACAGGTTGTACTTAGTAAGGTCAGTCTTCAAAGCTGACTCTGCAAATTCAAAAGCCAGTACTCTTCACCATGGCGCTATACTGAAACAATGGCTTAGGGCAAGTTAGACCTTGAGATTCACAGACGCCAAATAAAATCCAGGTTACCCAATAGTACACCAACGGCAAACACAGGGCTTCAACTCCTCTCTTTCCTGCATACAGCCCTCCTTCCCTTTCCTTCCACCTCACCCCCTCCATGTCGGCACACTGAGAACCCCGTCACAGTCACAGTGCCAGTTCTGGGCCGAGCAGCCACCTGAGCCTCTGTATCCAAGACAGCTGTTCTGCATAAGAATTGGCATTTTTACTGTGATTCAGATGCTGTCCCTAGTCCTTGGGGGCCTTTCTGACTGGTCCAAAGTGTCACAGCTAGTTAGGACCCCATGCTGGTGGTATTGGCCCTGTTTGGCATGGAAACAGATTCACTACCCTAAGGATCCTGTACCATGTGGACCCCTTGCCCAAGGAAAGCCAAATATCTAAAACAATAGAAACAGGAGTCATTACCCACCATACAGCTGTTCAAGGAATTCTGCTTCTAGTCCTTTTTTGATTAAAAAGTGGAGACTGGGGGCCAAGAGACAGGGAAGACAGGAGGAGAGAAGCTTTGAAAGTGACTAATGTGGTTATTTGAGAAAAACTACTATGTGACACTGACAAATGTATCTCTCGGGACACTGCGTTCTCTGTATGTAAACAAGCTCTCTGTTTTGAATTGTGTAATGGGCTCCTCCGAGCAGGTGCGTTGTACCTGCCCTCTACCTGGTCAACACAGAGGTGGACTTTGGGCACTGCTTCCTGAAGTACTCATACAAGAAAACACTCCAGCTTGCCAATCAAGATGACCTCCCAGGATTCTATGAGGTGCAGCCTCAGGTAAGTTCCTTTCTCTTTCTTCAGTGTTAATTCTTCCATTGGATTCCCTTGATGAGAAAGAGAAATCCCTCCGAAGTGCCACATTCCTGAACACATGACCTTAAGTAATGCTGATTTTTAACCCTTAGATAGTCTATGGATGGGGTTATAAAGTCATAGTTGGATTGCTATCTGCATGCGTGAGCAGCAGCAGGTGTAAACCGTTGTTAATTTCCCAGGGAAATTACCCTGGATAAAGAAGGGAACGTATCAATTAAGCCAACATGCAGAATTGCACCTGCAAATAATTGCCTGTGAACTAACCACGCATGGGAAATGAGCTAGGAGTTTTCATTATGTCCATGGCTGTGATTTGAATGGCATCAGTAAGTAATGCAATATTTATAAGTAGATTTGTTGGACCAGAAAGCTAGAGACAATGCAGGAATAAGAGAGGAGGAATTGTCTCTTCATGTTTTATGAAATGTGTCTGTCCATATGCCACTACACCCAGCTAGGTGGGAGACTAAGCAGTTTAACCCAGATGGCTAAACAATTTTTTAAAAATCTGTACAGATTAGAGTAATGGAAGGTTACTACTGAGATGCAGTTTGCCAAGAATGCATTTGGGTATAAAACTCATGTATATAAGTACAATATTCTAATTAAAATGTATGCAAAAATATCATATGGGGGTTTACTTGACTACAAGTTCAATAGGAGATAAAAGAGCAATATGGAGGCCGCAGAAATCAGGCGGGTTTAGGCTGCAGCAGAGAACTACCACATTCAGGTTAAGGAAGGAGAGAGCTGCCAGTCAGGACACAGCCAGAATTTTGTCTTCAGATCTTGTCATTGTGTTTTTCTAATGGAAACTTGAACAAAGTAAAGCGTCACATTCAAAGTAACCAAAATGACAATCCATGGCATCTGCAAATCCAAGTCATGCGTGTGTTTAATCTGAAACAAAATAGACTTAGCTACCTTTCATGAGTCACACCACTTGTAAACCTGCACAACTATGTGCAGTGGCCCTGCCCTGTCATGCCATTTATAAATGGGCTGTGATGTAAGACAGAAGTAGAATAATTCTATGGGTTTCTCTGAGACAGAACCAGCCAAGGGTGGGGGTGACGGAAGACAAGGTCTAACACCCAGATGCTCCGCAGCAGCCAGCCCAACTCTGCACAGTGCATGATCATCTCAAGAACTCAGAGTGGAGCCTGCATCTGGGGTCAGGGGAAGTTGTTCTGCACAGCAGGGCTGGGCACAGGAAGAGGCACTTGCCTCGGGCACAAAATTTAAGGGGAAGCCAAACACTCAAGATACTTAGTATTTTCATGCCATATTGTAAGAAATCAAAATTAATTCCAAAAAATCCATAATGAGCAAGATATCAAACCTTAGGTAAAGATAGATCAGCCTGACCTCAAGCTGTAATAAGGCTCGGCGGAACCCTGTGGCATGGGGAGAAGGAGGTAGACTGGGCCATGTTAGACCAGACCAGATGCAGGAAGACTGTGGGGTGCTCCAGGCAAATGACACCTGCATGCTCTGTCTTCCTCCAGAGCAGCAGAGGCTCTGAGAAATGGTTCCCAGAATTATACAATGGAATTTTAAAAATTTTATCTGTGTTCTTGTTGCATAAAAGCTGGTAATACGCTGCAGAACAGGGTTTTGAGAAGTACAAATTGGTCAACATTGGACACTTGTTCATTCATTCATTCATTCATTCCTCATTTTAAAAACTGAGCATATACACTTTGTGCCAGAAAGTGGGCATGTAGAGAGGAGAGGCCCAGCTGTATGTTAAGAGGTTGTCAGCGGGACATGCAGGTGGCATGGTGCTGTCCAGCGTATGCTGTGGACAAGGACTGTACAGGATGCTCCCTGGGGACAGAGGAAGTGTTCCCACCCTAGAGCCCTGGAGGAACCAGGGGAGAATTCAGGATGAGTGTGCCAGATGGGTTGACGGGAACAGGCATTCTAGGAGGAGTCACCACAAGTGCAAAGGATTGGAGGTGGGAAGCAGCATCATGGATTCCAGAAACACCAGCGGCCTCTATTGATGGAGCACAAAGGGTGACGGAGTGGGGATGACACCTGGGGGTGCGGAGGACCAAGTTAAGGAACTTGGAAAGTGGAAAGTGGACTTTTTCCTAAGGAAAGCAGAAAGCTGTTGCCCTGAACTTATTTGTGTTGTGGAAAATTCTGCATGTTGCTGTGTTGGGCACTTTGAATTTTGGGCCTCATGCATGCCCCACTTAACCAGATTTCCTTTTGGCTGAGTTGGGGTATGCATTCCCTATTTACTTGATTGAAAAATAAGACATTTCTAAAGGACCTCTATGGACTCAGGAAAACACTTCAAAATAAGTAAATATGCTGTTTGTTCCATGCTGTGCTGTCCTTACCCCTCTGGTTTTCTCTCCCCCAGGAGTGTGAGGATGTGCCTGCTGTGCTGCTTTCCAGCCCCACCCCTAGCGGGGTCATCCCCCCCAGCAGCACCATCCACATACCACTGGCCCTGGAGACCCAGGTCACCGGAAAACACAGGTCCACGGTTTACATCTCAGTCTTCGGTAGCCAGGACCCCCCTTTGGTGAGAGTCCATTTCCAGAACTGCAGTTGAAATTGCAGTGCTGCTTCTCAAACATTTTGCGCTTTCTCACTTAAGGCCCACACTGTATTCACATGTGCCCCAGTTGTAGGGTTTTATGTTTTTTCTCTGCAATCGTAAAATACCAGTGCTATGTGATTTTAAGGAATCTGTTTATGGCTACATCTAACAGAAGTGGTATTTTATAGCAATTGTCCGTAAACCTAACAGGGTACCGGGAGCTTCTCATACACACACGTGTGTACACACACACACAGAGTCACACGTGCCTGACCCCTGTCCAGTCTTTTTAAATCAGAATCTCTGGCAGGAGGAAACCAGCACATCTGTATGTTTAACAAGCTCCTTAGTTGTTCCTGGCGCAAAGCTGGGTTTGGGTATCACTAGTTTGTCACATGTGGGCTGGGAGATCAGTTTCCTTCACTGCTCATCTGAACTTTTTTTGTATATTGACTTGACTCATACCCCATATTAGCCTAGTCAAGCTGTTAAGAGAAATAGTCTCTCTCCAAGACAAAGAAGGATTCATGGAAAGCTCTCCACTGCTTAGGCTAAGTTGAAGGATAAACACTGAATTCTACAGGAGGTTGCCCAACAGGCTCTGTATTCTTAGATATGTGGTTTACTTGGGAACTAGTGATGTCAGCTTATGTTTCTTTGATGTGACTCTGATTGCTTAGAGTGCGTAAAACACTAGGATTTTGCTTTTATCTCTTCCATATAAGATGCTGTAGATAAACCACTTAACTTATAAATCAGCATCACCAAGGTAGACCAACCCCAAAACATGCCACCGGTTCAGGTCCCCCTCCCCAAGGCTCACTGTGCCCTGCCCCACCCCCAGCCCCCTCCACAGATGCAGCCTATGAGTGGGTGGCTTGCTGAGCAGGCAGAACTTTATAAAATAAAAGGGCCATCTTCCTCAGGCAGACACAGTGCCTGGCTCAGGGTACAAGGAGAAGAGAGCAATGCAAAGTGCATTTCAATCCCCAACCTGTACAACTATGTGCAGTGGCCCTGCCCTGCCACACCGCTTGTAAAGCAACAGAACTGGAACTCAAACTCAGCCACATCTGACTTTGAAGTACTGACCCTTAACCTGGTACTAAGTGTTCTTGAGGCTGGAGTGCTGTGTGGGATGTAAGGGACCCAGATTCTGGTTTCCACTCAGTGCCTGGCTCTGGGCTGACTTGGGAGGCTGCTCATCCTTTCTGGGGAAGAAATCCAGGCTAGAGGCTGTGTTCCTGAGACCACAGAACACCGGTGGGAAGGGATGCCAGTTCTCATAAGCACCCTCTTACACCCTTGCTTTTTACTGAACGAATGGCTAAAGTGACTAGCCATTTCCAATTGTTCCTGTGTTCTTTCTCTCTGGTGGAACTCAGGTATGTCACTTAAAGAGCACTGGAGAAGGCCCAGTTATCTACATCCATCCCAGTCAAGTGGACTTTGGCAGTATCTATGTCCTACAAGACTCTTCCAGGATTCTCAACCTATGCAACCAGTCCTTCATTCCCGCATTTTTCCGGGCATACATGGTAAGTTATGGGACTGTCATATGATGAAACACAGCTTTGGCTTATAGGCAGTAGCCCTATTTTTGCAACATGTCTTTGAAAATGATTACCAGAAGCAGAGATTTGCATGGTTAAGTTGTGTTAAACCACGTCATTCCCATCCCCAAATCCTCTTTATTATAATAAATTATTAATATAATTTATGTATCAATAATAATTTTATTGCCTTAGCTTAAGGGATGCCTATTATAATACTTTTGTTGATTAATAAACACAATGTGCATGTCTTTTGGTAAACAGACAAGTACATTCAGTAGAATCCCAGTTCAGGAAGATGCTTCAAAAGTCAACAAGCTCCGCTACTGAACTGTACCTAAGCCCAGCCCCAGCCCTCAAAAAAACTACTTTTTAGATGTCTCTGTAACTAGAAGTGCTTCCTTTAATTTGACTTGTTTTCACTACAAATGTGTTGGTGTGTATATTCTGTTTTTATTCTCTCTTCCTTCTAGCAATATTTTAAGGTAGTTTGTAAAGATGTATAAAATACAAGGGAGTATTCACCAAAAAGAGAAATTAAACAGTAAAGGCAGATACAAAATAGATGTAAAAGGATTTTAGAAATGGATTTGTCTCATTTCTATGTACAGTTGACCCTTGAACAATGTAGGGATTAGGGACACCAAACCCCCATGCGGTTGAAAATTCAGATACAACTTTTTTTAAACTTTTATTTTAGTTTCAAGGGGTGCATGTGTGGGTTTGCTATATGGGTAAATCGTATGTCAAAAGTTTTGTGTACAGGTTATTTTGTCACCCAGGTAATAAGCATAGTATCCAATAGGTAGTTTTTCTATTTTCTCCTCCTCCCACTCTTCACCCTCAAGTAGGCCCCAGTGTCTCTTGTTCCCTTCTTTGTGTAATATTTAGTTTTCTGTTCCTGCATTAATTTGCTGAGGATAATGGCCTCCAGCTCCATCCATGTTGCTGCAAAGGACATGATTTCATTTCAGACACATAGACCAATGCAACAAAACAGAGAGCCCAGAAATAATGCCACACAGCCTACAACCATCTTCTCTTTGACAAAATTAACAGAAACAAACAATGGAGAAAAGATTCTCTATTCAATAAATGGTGCTTAGATAACTGGCTTGTCATATGCAGAAGATTGAAACTAGACTCCTTCCTCACACCATATACAAAAATCAACTCAAGATGGTTGAAAGACTTAGGTGTAAAATGTAAAACTATAAAAATCCTGGAAGATAACCTGGGAAATACCATTCTGGACACAGGCCCTAGCAAAGATTTCATGACAAAGATGGTAAAAGCAATTACAACAAAACAAAAACTGACAAATGGATCCTAATTAAACTAAAGAGCTTCTGCACAGCAAAAGAAACATATAACTTTTGACCCCTCAAAAACTTATCTAACAGCCTTCTGTTGACCAGGACCCTTTCCAATAACAGTCCATTAACATATATTTTTGTATATATCACATGCTGTATTCTTACAGTAAAGTAAGCTAGAGAAAAGAAATGTTATTAAGAGAATCATAAGGAAGCAAAAATATACTTATTATTCATTAAGTGCAGATGGATCATCATAAATATCTTCATACTCGTCATCTTCACACTGAGTAGGCTGTGGAGGAGGAGGAAGAGAAGGAGTTGGTCTTACTGTCCCATGGGTGGCAAAGGTGGAAGAAAATCCCCATATAAGTGGACTCATGCAGTTCAAACCCATGTTGTTCAAGGGTCAACTGTAGTTCATAATGACGTTCAGAACTGCTAGTCTTCTATAAGCTAATTTTTATTTTTTTGTATAAGAACAGACATGAAATGGTGGGGGTTTTGTGGAGTTTAGGAATTTCTAATCCAATAATTGAAAGTATTCCTGATTTTAGAACTAGTTTTCTAAATTTAAATATAAAGTTTTTAATTGTAGGGCCCTCTGCCTATCCTCAGATTATTGCATTTGAATGAGAACTAACATTTAGTTTCAACATTTCTCAGATATTTCTGAAGAATCAAATATTGTTGATTTTATAAAATTTAAGGAATGTCATTTTCTGCTGACTTGTGACAGCTCACCAGAGACGTTGGTCCTGTTAGCAGCCATTTATCATCATTATTTATTTTTATTCTCATTTATCTTTACTTACTATGAAGGCATTCACATTCAAATACAGGCTCTGCTCTTTCAACAGAGGTTCTCACACAACCCCAATCACGCTGTAGCACTTTGTGGATCTTGAATAAAAAATATTGTTTCATAATGTTTAAAGAAAAATCCTATAGGAAAGACATTTTTACTAGTCTTTATCCAGTTAGTAAATTGATGTGTTTGGTAGAAAGCACTGGGTATTGCTTAGGAAGTGTTGCTTCCTTGTTCAGTACCAAGTTGATGCTGGGAGAGGAAGAGTCAATCTCTGTCCTGGTCCAGAACAATGAGGGGAGGGCACAGGAGAGCTTGAGGAGATCACAGAGGAAGGAGAAGGATGGCTGAGACCGTAAGAAAGCCTACGTGTGAATACAGCTATCTTCCCTTCTTACCACCCCTCTTTTCACTTTCAAATATTTCCACGTTTTACTGTTTATGGCAACTTTTGGTAAATTTTTTTTAAAAAGGCACACTAAGGCTCTGTTGTTTTGTTTTGTTTTGTTTTTTACTCATGTAGTGTATATATATCAAATGACCCAGCTGGTTTGTTAAAATGGGACTTTCTCTTTTCCACAAAGGTTTCATGATTCCATCTTCTGACTCTCTAATGTTGTCTTCGGTCAGCGAGCTCCAGTTCCAGGGAGCCCAAATGTGTCACAGAAATGCTTTACTGTTGGCCAGCCACAGTGGCTGATACCTGTAATCCTAGCACTTTGGGAAGCCAAGATGGGAGGATCACTTGAGGCCAGGAGTTTGAGACCAGCCTGGTCAACCTAGTGAGACCCATCTCTAATTTTTAAAAAAGAAAGAAAAAGAAATGCTCTACTCTAGAAGGTGTTTATCCCTCAATCCTGTCTTAGAATACTGGTGTTTATTGAGTTGTAGCATAAAAGTGGTTTTGGGTCAGGCATGGTGGCTCTCGCCTGTAATCCCAACACTTTGGGAGCCCCAGGCAGGCAGATCACAAGGTCAGGAGTTTGAGACCAGCCTGGCCAACCTGGGGAAACCCTGTCTCTACTAAAAATACAAAAATTAGCCAGATGTGGTGGCGCACACCTCTAATCCCAGCTACTTGGGAGGCTGAGGCAGGAGAATCACTTGAACCTAGGAGGCAGAGGTTGCAGTGAGCCGAGATCGTGCCTGGGTGACAGAGCAAGATTCCATCTCCAAAAAAAAAAAAAAAAAAAAAGAAAAAGGAAAAGAAAAAAGGTGATTTCAACTTCAAGTAATTCTCATAGGGGAAAATTACTCTTATTTCAGCTGAGATTGTTGTTGGATGTCCTAGTAAATGTGTATTAACATTATAAAAATTGAATTATGGTAATTTAGAAATTAACTACAGTGGAAAGAAACTTTATAAAATTTCAACTTGATGTACAGTACCAAACCTTCAAACGCATTCTTACAGGAATTACTAAGCATCAGGAGAGAGTTTTAGTTAATAGTTTGTTCCTCAAGCCTATTACAAATTCAGGTACTGGATGTTCTTCTCTTTTCTTGTTGAATGTGGTGGCAGAAGGGGTCATTGTCTCTCCTCTTGCGGCCATGGGTGAATGTCAGCCCTTCCCAGATGTGGCACTCACTGTCAGCCATCTGTCACACTCAGCCTCTTATTCAGCCACACAGCACAGCACCACTGTGATTAGATCCACCCTTAGCAAGAAACATCTGTTTGTTATCAGCTAGAGGGGTCAGGAGATGGGAAGCTGGAAGCCCACCTCCACAGTGATGTTGGAAAATAAATGACACTTAGAGCAATTTTGAATTTCTCAGAAACAAATACTATACAAAAAAAAAAAAAAGACTTTTAAAAACACCTGGGACCTCTTCATATAGTATGGAAAGAAGAAACAGTGAAGTTTATATTTTTTATGTTCCATTAAAAATTTATCTTGAGTGTAAAAAAAAGTTGACTAGTAAAGGAAGGGTGTTCTGTAACCTGGAGCAGCAGGTTCTCCTTTGCTTTGGAATGCCTATGCCTGGAACATCAGCCTCCACCAACAGTTCCCGGCAGGCTAACTTATTTGGAACAATCGAATAAGACACATCTGGTTTGGAAAAGTAAAAAAAAAAAAAAAGTCAGAATGTGGGAACAGAGAATGGAAAGGCCCTGTTGGCAGGAGAATGTGGGTGCTACTTGTATGCAGGGAGCTCTATCAGGAAGAGAGACTTTCCCTTCCCTGTGAGCAACAGAAATAAAGGTGAGAATGCAGCAGTGCCCCAGAGCCTTAGGGACCTCAGCACTGAGCTGGAGGAAAGATGCCTTGCTTGGCACTTGTTTGGAAGCATCTGGAATCATTTTCTTTTTGCCCTTGGCTCTAATTCAGCCTTGGTGACATTCAGCTCAAACCTTGGGTCCAGCTGTCAGTGACACCTTGGGACTCAGACAGCACTGAGACATCTTTGTAGTGGCCTTCTGCCTGCGTGATCTGCAGGGAAAGGCCATTGTAATGAGATACTTAGAATTCCTGGATCCGTGAAACAGGAATTCTGATGCCTCATCCAAGCATGGTTCTTATAAAACATTTATTTTTCTTTGTCACTTGCCACAGCCATACACAGTGATATGGCAGCAAGGGAGAATTACTGGGCTTTCACAGCTCCTTCAGTCCCTCAGCCACTGGGTTATTTCCTCATTTAAGTAGGGACTCCCTTTCTGTATGTATTTGTTGATGTGTCTGTCTCCTTTAAATGACAGCAGTCTCTGCACTGACTTTCCAGCACCTAGCAGCTGACTTAGCCATTATAATGATGACAATATGGTGACACTAATTCTGACTAACATCTATTTCATTCTATTTGTCACTTGATATACAGTATTTCATTTACTACAATTCTGTGAGAAAATACTGTTATTATCCCCATTTTAACCAGGGGTAGAAACAGAGGTAGAAATAGGTTGAGTTAATTGCTACATATTGTAGATGGCAGGTCTGGTTCTGGTCCCAGTGGTCTGACTTGTGATTCCTTCTCTTTTCCACTGCGCTACTGAACTGCCTAACTTTACCCCAGCAGTGATTATGAAAATGGACTTGGAAATGGTGAAAGGATCACGGTTTCATGTTCATAAATGACCCTTTAAGGTAGACACACCTAGAGGAGCAAGATTTGTTAAAAGGGCAAGAGAAGAAATTAAGGAGTATTTCTGAAATAGAGAAAAGGACTGGATACACGTCATTTTATGCAGAAGTGTTGAAATGTACATATACAAATTATCTCCACAATGCTATTTTTCAACCAACCTAAGTTCCTTCAGTTGTATTGCTGAAATAAAGACATATAATCTACTTTTTTATCCTTTGTGGTATAACATAGAGTATTTAGTTATATGTGTAAAAATTCGTCACTACTATAGCTAGTAGAAGTTTAAAATTCAGAGTTATGTCCCCTACTTTAACAAAGGAAATAGACAACCTCAGAAGGAAACTGGCCGGCGGGCATTTAACATCAAGGGAGATTGTTGGTGCCGGACTCGATCCATTTTCAGAGAGAGTGAAAATTGTGGCTATTACCAGAGAGCTCATTTTAAACTTCTTATAGCAACTCGTTCGTAGAAAACTGCAACTTTATCTTCTCCCTGGGGAACTGACTGTATTAGAGGATTCCATGCTAGAGACATTTCTAATGCACAAACAATAAGACTCCAAGGCCTTCTGACAGATGACATCATTAAGATATTATACCCCACAATGTGTGTGAAGAGGAGATAGAATGGGTGTTTCTCAGGCTTCAATGAGTAAATTAGCTCGACCCTCTAAATTGTTGCATCTGTGGAAGGAAATGATGAGGAAAAAGGAAAGAAATGTACATGAATCAGAGACCAACAACAGTTGTTAAGCCTCTTTATATTCTTTTTGTTTCTGGTAGGTTTTACAAAATAGTAGCTTTCTTCACTAAGATGAATTTACAATATACTATTTAGTTTTTAGCTCACAAACTCCTGTGTTAATGTGATTCATGCAATAGCATTTGCTGTGTTCACAACATATACCCACTCTCCTTAAGGTTTGCAATGTCCACATTTGGCAGATCATATAAATATGGTTCCTTTGGTTAAGAGAACTGACCAAGGTTGCATGATAAAAGTTGGCCGTCACTCAGATTCTCCACATTTTAGTCAATTTCCTGTCTGTTTCAACACAGAAGTATTTAATTCTGGAGGTCAGACCCTATATATATGAAATATATTTTAATATAAAAAGCTCAGGAGACATACTTGATATGAAAATCTAACACGTTAATCTTTCCCACATTTATTTACCTCGGATCCTTTACTTAAAGAAATCAAATGTTAACGTTAATGTATATGGAGTTCTATATATTCTCCCTGTCAGTCCTGTGTCCTTTCTCTCTGCCCAGGGGTAACCGTGTCATGAACTGGATGTGTGTCCAAGCCATGTTTTTATATTTTATCACATAATATGTTATATATATTCATAAATACTATATTTTGGCATTTTGTTGCTTCTAAAATATATATAAATCATTATCACTGCATGCGACATTCTGCAACTTATTTTCCAGGCTTAAAATTATGTTTCCAACATCCATCCATGTTCGTGCCTGTAAATCTAATTATTTCATTTTAGCTGCTGTGCTTACTCCATTTACCATTTATTGTGTTTATTTATTTGCCTACTTGTTGACAATTGGGTTATTATAACAATGCTGCAGGGAACAGAATACATGTCTCCTTGGGTACACAGGCAAGAGTTTTGGGTGTATACAAATAGGGAGTATATCTAGGAGTGGAATTGTTGGCTCTTAAAACAGGTACATTTTCAACCTCATTAGATGTTGCCAAATTACTCTCCGAAGTGATTATATCAATGTGCCCTTCCAGGAGTGTTTGAGATATCTATTTATTTAGTGGCCGAAACTTAGTATGGTCCGACTCAAGTTTTTGCCAGTCTGAACATGAAATGATATCTTACTGTAGTTTTAATTTGTATATCCCTTATTACTATTGAGGTTGAGAATTTTCATTTTGGTGTCCTCTTCTGTCAATTATCTATTATCAATTATTTATTTATAGATGTTCTTTATATATTGTGAATGCTAGCCCTTTCTTTGTAATGAAGTTTTGGATTTTTTAAAGATGTTTTTAGTTTTGATGTCAATTTTATTAACCATTTTCTTCATTGTATGTGTTTTCTTTCTTCCTTTCTCTCTCTTTCTGTTTTGGTTTTTTTTTCTTACTTTCATTTTTTTTTTTCAAGTTCATACTCTGTTACCCAGGCTGGAGTGCAGTGGCACAATCACAGCTCATAGCAGCCTTCCACCTCCCAGGTTCAAACCATCCTCCTGCCTCAGCCACCAACTAGCTGGGACTACAGCCACACACTACCACGCCCTGCTAAGTTTTGTAATTTTTGTAGAGATGGGGTTTCATCATGTTGCCCAGGCTGGTCTCAAACTCTTGGGTTCAAGAAATCCACCCTCCCTAGCCCGTGCTGGGATTATAGGTGTGAGCCACTGTGGCCAGCTATATCTATTTTCTATGTATGGTTTAGGAAATCCATCCCTATTCTTCTATTTGTATAGGTTTAGACTCTTTATTTTTCATGTCTTTAATCTAGCTAAGTTTATTTTTTTCTCTAATGCAAGTAAAGTCTATTTTTTTTGTGAAGAAAGCCATTCATCCTATCACCAGTTCTTGCACACTCTTTTTTCATGAATTTATATTGTTTCCTGTTATACTTCAGACTTAATATGTGCCTAAGTAGGTTTCTGAGCTTTCTCTTACCTTCCATTGATCTATCTCAGTGTCACTACCCTTACTATCTTAAAAGCTACAGCTTAACAGTAACAATAATAAGTCACACTTGTTATATATCAGGCACTGTTCTAAGTTTTTTTGGTATGTATTATTTTACATAATCCTCAACAACTTGACTAGGTAGATTTCATTATTATCTCTATTTTACCAATGTGGAAAATGAGACACAGGGATGATAAATAAGTAGCTCAAATTTGCACACCTAGAAAATAAACACTGGAGCTTTGCTATCTACGAGGATTTCTTTTATGTCCCTTAATTAAGGCTTATAATTTTCTTCATAAAGGTCTTACACATCCTTTGTCATCTCTCCTAAGTTCCTTTTTGCGAACGGTAACTTTTGGGTGTTGCGTTTTCTAACTAGATGATAATTTATAGGAACGCTATTGACGTTTCTTGGATCAGCTTTCAATCTTTTGCCAAACATCTCTTCATTAGTTCTAATTGTAGATTTTCATCTGCAAGTTTCCTTTTCAATCCTTATTCTTTGCTGCTTTTTCCTGACTTGTTGCATTAGACAGGCTTTTCGATGCAATGCTGAATAGTAAAGGTTAGAGTAGATGTCTCTGTCTTATTCCCCACATTAATGAAAAAGCCTCAAATGTTTTATTTTAAAGCATAACATCTCTTACAGGTTTTTGGTAAATGCCTATGTCACATTAAGAAAGTTCTAATCCTTTCTTACTTTGTTATTTACGTGTGCTGAAATGTAATGCATTTCCTGTATCCACTCAGATGATTATATGATTTTTTTCCTTATCTGTTAATATAATGAATTAACAGATTCTCTGGTTGTGAATCACTTTTACATTCCTGGGATGAATCCCACCAGTCATAACATACTATTATTAGAGTATGCTGTTAATATGATTGCTATCATGTTACTTATATTTTTGCATTTGTTTTATATTTTTTATGTTGCATTTCTCTGGTTTTGATATCAAGAATACTGCATTCTTATAATGTGAGTTATCCTTATCTTTTTTTTTAACCTTTGGAAAAGATCTTACATAAAGTAGAATCTGTTCATTAATGGTGAAACCATTTAGTCTCAGGATCCTGGTGTGGCTATGGATGGTAGGAGATGCATGGAAATGTATGGAAATCGTAACTAATGAATCATTTTCTATAATGACTATTCAGATTTAAATCTTTCTAGAATTTTTTTAACTTTATCAAAGTTTATAAATGTATTGGTATAAAATTATTCCAAATATTGTCTTATGATATGAAATGCTAAAAATCATGGAAGAAATTTAAATGCATATTACTAACTGAAAGAAGCCAACCTGAAAAGGCTACATATGTATGATTCCAATTATATGACATTCTAGAAAAAGCAAAACTATGGAGACAGTAAAAAGATCAGTGGTTGCCAGGGATTAGTGGGAGGAATGGATGAATAGGCCCAGCACAGAGGAATTTTTGAGCTATGAGTCTATTCTGTATCACTCACTAGTTACCACAACAGTTGATTTTTATTTTTTCTTTTTTTATTTCTTGAATTTCTCTGCTTTTTTTGTGGTTATGTTTCTTTTTACTAAATTATATCTTTCTAATGCTAGAGATCCATAGTTTATGATGCTTAGTTTAGCTGAGCATATGATTCTATTGGATGGATTTTTTTCTTTTCTTTCAACTCTTTGAAGATTGACCTCTGGCATTAATTTTTGGTGATAAAAATGTTGCTGTTAGTCTGATTATTGTTCCTTTCTAAATAATTTGTCTTTTCTCATTAGTTGCTCTCAAGACTGTGTTTTTATCCTTGATTTTCTTAAATTTTCTCTTTAATGTATCAGATGATTTGTGCCTTAAATTCTGGAATGTTTCAGCCATTATCTCTTCTTAACAGAAATGTTTCTTCTCTGACATTCTTTCTATTACTTTCATTAAGAAAACACACACACACACACCCCAACCAGTGTGTGTGTGCATTTTATATATATATTATATATATTCTTGTATTATCCTACATGTCTATTTTTATTTGTCATATATATTTTTCACATCTTCATCTCTCTCTGTTGTCTCTTCAGTGGCCTGTTTCAATTTATAAATTCTGCCTTTGATTTTGGCAAGTCTAAAGTTTATCCCCTCTATTTACATTTTCAGCTTAATTTTAATGACTATATTTTTCAGTTCCAAGATTTGTAATTGGTCATAGCCACTTATTCTTGAGTCTTAGCTCACCGTTATGTTTTCACAATCTTTGTTTTATGAATGTTTTTTATTCTGTAGCTGTTTAAGGATCTCAGGTGCATTTGCTAATCAATTTCAGTTGGCACTATTGATTGTTCCGGAATGAATCCATTACCTGATTGTTTGCAGCTGTTCTTCTGAGCATTTAGAATTTTAAATTATAAATCAGTCTGCTATGGGAGATGTTTATTTCTCATTCTCAGTCCTCACACCTTCTTTTCTAGCATTTTTACATTTGCCTTCAGCCTAGACAGTGACCACTAATCCAGAATCAAATTTGAGCTTCTCCTCCCATGGGGATGTTGGAAAAATCAACAGATTCGGTCACTGCAGTGGCCAGTAGCTTGGCCTCATGCTTGTCTACCTGGCAGTCTCTGCTTTAACACCACCACATCCACCACCACTGGCACAAATCTGTGTATAGGCTATAGCTTCAGGAACATCGCAACTTTGTTCAGCGTTTTTTCAAATGCAGAGAGGCTGACTTAACAAGGGACATTAGCCCTCATTCCTTGCTTCCTGCAGGAACATTTTGGTTCCTGTTTTTCTTTCTCAAGCTGCCTCTACTGGTTTCAGAACTGAGAGCCCAGTAGGTCTGTAGGTTGAGGCTTCTCATTTGTTTCTGTTCTACTTGTGATCTATATGATTTTTATCTCAGTTTGGAGTACAGCTATACCTAGTTCTTCATTTTTTCAAAATTGTATCTCTTTTTCTATGTAAGGGGCATGTTTTAAAGCTTCAACTCGTTGATTGATAGTCAGCCCTCTTAACTACTTTTTGTAGTTATGTATTATCACATGAGCACTTACAAAAGGATGATAAAATGTGTTTTCAGTTGTTATAAGAGAACAAAGTTATTTTTTTTAACTTTTTCTTTAGATTCAGGGGTGCATGTGCAGGTTTGTTATACAGGAAAATTACATGTCATAGGAGTTTGGTGTACAGATTATTTTGTCACCCAGGTAATAATATCCAATAGGTAGTTTTTTGATCTTCTCTCTCCTCCCACCCTGCACCTCAAGTAGGTTCCAGTATCTTTTCTTCCCTTCTTTGTGTTCATGTGTACTCAGTGTTTAGCGCCCACTTAGATGTGGTATTTGGTTTTCTGTTCCTACATTTTTTTATCATTGCCTTAACTGTGAAAAATTTATAAAAGAAACTCACATGCATATCAAAACCATGAGATATCATGCATATCAAAAGAATGCAGTATCATCTCACCCAAGTTAGAATGTCTATTTTTAAAAGGACAAAAAATAAATTGCTGGCAAGAATGCAGAGAAAAGTGAGCTCTTATCCACTGTTAGTAGGAATATAAATTAGTACAGCTACTATTAAAAACAATATGGAGACTGCTCAAAAAACTAAAAATAGAACTATCCTGTGATCCAGCAATCCCACTACTTGGTACTTATCCACAGGGAAGGAAATCAGTGTTGAAGAGATGGCTGCACCCACATGCTTACTGCAGCACTACTCACAAAAGCCGAGTTATAAAACCAACCTAAGTGTCCGTCCACAGATGAATGGATAAAGAAAATATGATATACCTATAGTATAATACTATGCAGGCATTTAAAAAATGAAATCCTGTTATTTGCAGCAGCATAGATGAGCCTGGAGGATACTACGTTAAGTGAAATAAGTCAGGCACAGAAAGGTAAATACCACATGTTCTCACTCATATGTGAGAGTTAAAAAAAATTGATATCATAGAAGTAGAGAGTAAAATTATGGTCACAGAGGCTAAGAAGGGTAGAAGGGACGTGGGGAAAGGAGAGGTTGGTTAACAGATGCAAAATTACAACTAGATAAGAGGCGTAAGTTCTAGTGTTCTGTAGCACTGTGGGGCGACTTTGGTTAACTTTATTTTATTGTATATTTTCAAATAGCTAGAACAGAAGGTTTTGAATGTTCTCAAGACAAAGAATGATAAAAATGTTTGAGGAGCTGGATATGCTAATTACCGTGATTTGATCATTATATATTGTATACATATATCAAAGTATCACTCTGTACCCCATAAATACACACAATTATTACATGTCAAGTAAGAATGAAAAATACATCATTTAAAAAAGAAACTGACATGAAAAAGGGAATAAGAATTGAAGAAAATTCTAGTTTATCTTGGTGGGCTTCTATTCTTTTGCCACGTAAAAGTCATAGTCATCCCAAAATCGACTGGGTTCTTCCTGAGCCATCTGAAGTGACCCATTTAGTGCCAAAGAGGATAACAGTGACAACAGTGATGATAGTATTAAGAGACTTCCAGAAGCAAAGGTTTGTGCTTAATAGAGAACTATGAATGAGTCCCTCACCCCACCCCCGACCCCACCTGAGACCTCTTTCATTTTGGCAAAAGCTAAATGTGAAACCCAAAAGATAGAGCCCAGCAGTTTATATTGATTATAAACCACACTGAGAGAAGGAAAGCTATTGATTGAGTGTTACTTAACATGATGGGTCAGCACCTTCCTTGAATTTAGAATGAAAGCTCTACGGATTGAATATGATTCATCTGAGAATAACACGAAGCCAAAATTAAAGGAGAGAGTTTGGTTTCCTTGTCACTAAGGGCTGTCCAGAAAATAAAAGAAAAATGCCTTGGTTTCCTGCTTGCCTTGCAAGCCTGTCCATCTTCATTTTGTCTGTCTCAACTCTTAACTAGGTTTTAAAAATTGTTTTTTTCTAAATTATGCAGTTAGCACCTGTCATCACAAAACGAAATTAAAGTAAAACTTCCTTTTATGGATCTAATTTGGGATTTTTTTTTCTTTAAATTCCACCTTCTCTCCTCCATAAAAATTTATGTTTCTTCCCCATTACCAGCATCACCATCAATGATGACACCCATTTAAGAGATGGGTGTCATTGTCATTATCAACTAAAGCATTTACTCTTCCTGTTTTGTATACTGATAGTATACAGTCATATTCAACATTAAACCAGTAAAAAATAAAATAAGTGTTTTTATGTAATGAATGAAAACAAGAAGTATTATATTAAGTAGTATCGTATAGAGGTTTATTAATGATATTAAAGCCCCAACACACATCCGTCAAGATTCTACAATGTTTATCAGGCATTAAATTATATACTCTCCCTCTGTTTCATTTTCTCTTCCCTGTCACAAATGAAATGACCGAGACTGAAGAAGCATATGTGACATGGTAGAACTCTATGTAGGATAGCACCTGGAGTATGTCTTCTTTTAATATCAGTTGCAATGAAATTGCATGCAACAATAAATTTCGTGCTTTGGAAGAAAAAAATCTCCCTCTGGGGTGTTAGGACATTGAATTGGGATGCATCTGGGAGGGAAGGGCAACATTATCTGAGGGCAGACACAATCATGTGTCAGGCACAGTTGCCTTACATGTGGTAGTCATTCAACAAACAGTTGTTCAGTGTATGAGTACTGAGATAGTATACTGTACCGTCAAAAGTGAGGATGATGTTTTCAGACAGATCTCAAGTGATCCTGGTTCTACATTTACTAACTCTGAGCAGGTTATTTAACTTTTCTGAGCCTTTGGTTCTTTCCTTTTAAATGGAACTAATAGTGGCATCTAGGAGATTAAACATGTGAATATATGTAAAAAGTACCTGTTGAAAAAAATAAGCGTTCAACAAATGGTAGCTTTGATTATTAATGTTGACAGGCAAAAAGAGCTAAGTGAAATGGCTTGTGGAAAGACATCACTTTTTGTGGCACTACCTTTGAAGGTCTTTTATTTTTCTCAGATAAGTAAAAGAAAAGACATAAGGGACACTCAGAGAAACCTTAAGGTTTAGAATAAACTGATCCATGTATTACAGATCTCTGTGAAATGGGAGCTCTAAGGCTGCCTTTTCCACATTCTTGACTTGTTTCTCTTAATTTTTGACAGTGAAGCCATCTTATAAAATATAAAACATCTGTATTGATGAATGCATAAGTGTTCTTCCATAACAAAGAACTGGGTTTATTAGGAAATAATTTACTATTTAGAGATTTTAGGTTAATTAACTTTCTGATTTTCTATCTTCTTGTGGCTTATTTGTTTGTAAAGATGCCTCCTAGCACTGTGTAAATCATGCCTGTGTGTCGGGAGCTGTCCTGTTTCCATTTATTTAACCATCTTTCCTTTTATTTTAACCATCATGCCTTGCATTTGATCTGACACCTTTCACTGAGTCTTGAAAAGGCGATGACTCTCAAAAGATGATGTTCTTTGTTCAAGAATGCTAAGCTAGTAACATAAAAGATTATTGGTACATATTACTTGAAAGCGATGTGAATTAGATATACTTGCCTCCCTAATAATCAAAGTCAGTTAGCCTCATTATTCTTACAGACTATTTTTTCGACAAATAGGGAAATCAAGCAGTAGAACAATTTCTTGACCAACGGGGACTCTCAGCACCTCAGGGATCACGGCCTTTCTATTCAGTCTATCATTCCAAACTTTTTCCCTCTAAGAACAAGGAGAAAAGCTGTACGAAATGAGAAAATCATGACTTTGAGAAACTGGGGAGCAACAAAGCTAGTGACAACACAAAAGGAAAACCAAGAGATGCATGCCCAGCATTTGGGAATTCTTTTCCTATGTGGCTCCAGAAGACATTGAAAAGTTAAAAGTAGCTTTCTAAAAACTTACAGGTCCAGGGAGATAAAAACTGGAGTCAGGTCAGGCTAGAGAGATAAAAATTAGGGGAGGATGGGCTCTGGTAAAACCTGCTGACTTTTGGTAGGGACTCTGAAAGGCTGAACTCTAGGAACAAGTATAAACTAAACAGACTCTCAATTCAAATCATTTTCATCTCTGCCTGAAAGATGGAAATTGTAGTTTCCGCCACAACTTTCCCAGAAGCAAACATGTATCATCACTGGAAGAAGAAAACATTATTCTAGGCCTCAAAGTACTTCTACAATTCGTATATACAATATCCAGCAGTTAATCTTAAAATAACCAGGCATATAAGGAGACAAGACAACTTAGTAGAAAACTGAAATATGCTCCATATGTTCAGGGAAATAAAAAGGAAATTTTAGAAATTTTATAGAGCTCTGGAGACTATTTAAAAAAAAACAAATAAGAATTGTAGACCCAAAAAATACAATTGAAATTAAAGACTTAACAGATGGATTAAACTGTTTATTAGACCCCGTTGAATAAAGGCTTGCAGAAGTCAAAGATAGGTCTGAAAAACTCAAAATGAAACAGGCAGAGATAAAAGGATGAGAAATACAGAATAGATGATAAAGCAAACAAACATGGGGGTGTGGTTATTGGAGTACCAGAGAAGAGGAGAGATGGGGAAGAAGAGATAAATAAAGGCTGGTACCAAGCTACAGGTTCAAAATGCATTATGAAAACGAGGCAAGATAAAACCACAAAACCACATCTAGGCACATTATTGTAAAGATGCTGAAAACCAAAGAGTAAATCTTAAAGCATCAGGAAAAAAAGTTGTTTATCTTAAAAAGAATGATATTAAACTGACAGCTGATTTCACAGGCACTGCTGAGGACAGGATATCATTATGAAAACAAATAAACTACAAAATGTCTTCACATTGAAAAGTACAGTTCCAGCCCCCTTCTCCCCCAGTTCTCAGAATATGGCCAGAAAATTGGAAGATTCTTCTTTGGGCAATTTGACCAGCCACAAGGCAGAAATAAACCGTTAGTTAGGCGTGTGAAATATCTGGTGGCCTTTGGTGGGCTGGCACTCAAGCATGCAGAAGATTTAGTGTTTCACTCTTATTCTTTTTTTTTTCTTTTTGATATGAGGTCTCACTATGTTGCCCAGGCTGGTCTTGAACTCCTGGGCTCAAGCAATCCTCCTCCCACCTGTGCCTCCCAAAGTGCTGGGATTGCAGGCATGAGCCACTGCACCCAGCCTTAGTGCTTTAGTCTTAAACATAAGTACTTGATCAAGCTCCACCAGAAAAGCCTGTAATGCAGAAGAAAGAAACCAAAAACATAAAATTGAGAACTTGGAGAAAACAAAGACAATGCAAGAAGAAAGTTTAAAATAAAACAAAATGATAATTAAAAATCTCAGGAAAATGAAAGATGACTTTGTATCCATGAACAAGAGCAGTGATATTTTTTAAAAGAACAAGAATAAAAGTGTGCTCATACATATTAAAAATATAATGCCAGAAGTTTAAAATTTGATGGAATATCTGGAAAATAAAATTGAGGAACTATCAGAAAGTAGAAAAACAAGAAAAAGATTAGGAGAAAGGCAAGAAAATGAGTCAGTTTGTTCAGGAGTTCTAAGACCCAATATGTGCTGCCAAAAGAGCAAATTCTTAAATGGAGATGAAAAAAGGTATCCAAGAAATAACTGAAGGAATGTTTTCAGACCAGAGGAAAGAAATTTACAGAGAAGGTTCGTCAAGTATGCTGCACGATGCATGCAAACTGGCCGTGTGGAGGCACACCATAACTAGGTTCCAGAATACGGGACACAAAGAGAAGGCTGTAGGAACTTCCAGATTTAAAAAAAAAAAAAAAAAAAAATCATGGTCAAAACCCAAGACGTTAGGGACCAGAGCAGCATCACACTTCTTGACAGAAACACTAGGGGGAAAAAATGATTTTCTGAAGGAAAATAAACCTTAATCTTAAATCCATCATCTAGCCGAAAGACTAACAAAATGTGGGGATGAAATACATTTCAGATATCCAGAATCTCAGAAAGTTTGAATTCCACATACCTTTTGTTGGGAGGCCCCTGAAGAGTGCTACACCACAGTTAGGTAGCCATGGATTCAGCAAACAGGGGCTCAAACACGGGAGAGAATGTCAAAGGGTGCACGGGACGTTGCTGCCTGCCGGTGCTAGGACACCAGCCACATCCCAGAGGGCAGCCTGCCCGGATGAGAGCTGGAGAACAGGCAGCTCCAGGAGAGATTTGTCTCCAAGAAGATGGGACTTGTAGAAGATGTTTCTGAAAGTACTGAAGGGCAGTTTGCCTCTTTGGTTGAGAGTTTGGGGATGAGTTTGTGATAGATGTGATGTCCGTGATAGATACATGAAAACCAAGTGAAAACAATTCCTGGGAACATGGAAGTTGTATAAGAAAGGAAAAGTCATCATAGACTGTTTTTTATAGCTCAGCTGAGTTTAGTATTTGCATACTCATGATGGTGCAAATACAAATATCTATCTCACCAAAAAGTAAATGTTAATTATATTGGGAGGATGAAGAGAAGAAAATGAAAGAGAGAGAGAAAGAGGCACGGAGAGAGGGCAAGAAAAAAAGCTTATTATTTACCATGGGGAGAAATAAATGAATAATGTGCACACTGAAAACTTAAGAAATAGCGGTAGAGTCCTTAGCAATATAGAGGCAAATCCAAAAAGCCAAAGCTGAAAGAACTGACAATGGTGTACTGTGTTAACGGGCAAAGATTAGCACAATGGGGAAGATGGAAGGGTGGATTCCAAGGAACGCTGCTTTTCACAGTATGCCTTTTCCGGAACCATTTGGCTTTTTAAACTGTGTGTATGTATACCTTTGATACAGATTTTTAAAATTTAAATCACGGTGCAGAACAGTCTGTAGAGTATTGCACCATTTATGTAAGAGAAAACATGCATGCAAATACTAATCATAAAGTGTATCTAGAAGGATCCTCAGAAAACCATAACAGCAACTGCCTCTGGGGCTGGTAACTAGTGACCATGCACAGGCAGAAGAGAGACTCTTCACCCTTTGAATCCATTTGAATGTTACACTGTCTACATGTATTATTATTTTTTTAAAGCTTCTAAGAAACAAACTGGGAATGAGACTGCAGAAAGAGAGCAAACAAAGTTAAAATTAAATGAGCTCTAAAAAGAGTGACCATATCCTTCTTAGATGAGTTATTTATTCAATAAATATAAATATGTGTCTCCCTGTTACACAAGTAACAGTATCTTTATAGAACAAACAGAAGTTAGAGACGACAACAAAAAAATCACTTGTAGTCCCATCATGCAGATAACCACTATTAAATTTTTGGTGTGTATCTTCTGAATTTTTTATGGTGTGTGTGTGGTCTGTCTGTATTCCTACTCCCTCCCTCCCATGAGATAATACTATTTTGTTACCAGCTATTTTCACTCAACAATATATTATAGTCACTTAATATGAATTAGTAAGGAATATTCATCTACAGATCATTTTTACTAGCTGGTTTTATTGCATCATTTGACTCTACCACAGTTGATTTAACTAATCCCCTACTGATAGATTGTTCCCAGTTTTTTACTGCTATAAGCAATGCTTGTATCTTAATTTTGCTGACATCTGTAACTGTTTTCTTTGACTAAATTTCCAGAAGTGCAATTGCTGGGTCAAGTAACATGAATGTAACTAAAAGTCCAGATATATCCTGTGCATTCTCTCCCAGAAAACTTGTACCAATTTATATCCTGACCCCTAGCAGTGTTGAAAAGTATCACCCCTAGACTCTTGCCAACATTTTTTTTTGAAAGAAAGAAAAAGAGAGAAAAGAAAGAGTGAAAGAAAGAAAGAAAGAAAAAAGAATGAAAGACAGAAAGAAAGAGGAAGAGAAAGAGGGAGAGAGAACGAGATTCTTGTTCTATTCCCCAGGCTAGAATGCAGTCTAAAAATGGGTATTAAAAACCTCTTTTATGCCAATAATTGTGCTTAACAATGGAGACAGGAAGGAATAAGGGATGAAAATAACAAACAAGCAGCCAAAAATGGAGA
>CAUYLG010022221.1:0-59355 GCA_963573385.1 Cacajao melanocephalus
TTGCTGTTCTCCTTGTGGGGACGGGACCAGCCGAGCCGGAGTCGTCCCGTATACTCCGCGCCGAGAAGCGCCGTGCTGGGGCGCCGGCAAAATAGCCGCGCCGGCCAAAAAAGTCGCGCTGGCGACTCGTGTGGCTCCTCCACCGGGAATCTCCTAGTCTGTGGGCAACAAAAATTCGTCTGAAAGTGCGGCGTCCACTGGCTCTCTGCGCTTTCACTGGGAGCTACAATCCTGAGCTGTTGTTAATCGGCCATCTTGGATCTCTCTCTATCATCTGCCTTTTGAATCTTTGCCAATGTTATGTGAAAATAATCCCTTGATATTTTACTATACATCTTTTATTACTAGTGAGGTCGGACATCTTTCTATATGTCATTGTGTTGATACATTTTAATCTCAGAGGAAGTGGTGCCATCCTAAGTGAAAGAGGAAACACACACGGGTGTGATGCTCTTGTTTTGGGCAGTTCCACGTAGAACATGTGATGAGTGCTTGACACTCACTGCAGCATCGGGTCACTTTCACTTCCTCCTTTCAGTTAATTCCCATAATCACTCTGTGAAGGCTTTATTGTCATTCTTAACATTTCAAATGTGAGAAAATGGGGCTCAGAAACATCAGCTGATTGACCTAAGATCTCATGAGTCAAACAAGTTGATCTGGGGCTTGAGGCTTAATTTTCTAAATCCCAGTCTTCATTCCACTTTACCACATTGTGTTTGCTACTGAAAAATTTAAATCCAGAGTCTTGGACAAAGATTTCTCAAACAGAAAAAAATCACTATACTTACAGAGCACGGCCCTGCAAGCCCGTTATCTCATTGAATCCTCATTATGAATCTATGAGGGAAGAGAAAATAAAATCAGCCACACATACAGGATTCTAACCTTGGAAGGCTAACCAGAATCCATGCTTATAACCACTGTGACCCACAGCTTCTATGCCAACTAGCACGGTGCCTGCCCATGTATGCTAAGGAGTCCCCCAGACTGCAGAGTATCGCTTGAGAATGTGAAATTAATTCAACGGTGACAAGACAAAATCAGGCTGAGAACGAAGGCTGAGGGGTGGGAGCTATACTGTTTCTTTAGCAAGGACAGTATTGGCATTTTGGGCAGGACAATTCTTTGTGTAGATGATCTCCTATATCGCTGGAGGCTTAGCATCCTGGTAGCATCTCCCAGGTCCTCTGACAACACAAACCCCACTCCCTGAATCTCCAAATGCCCTGTGAGGAAGACTTACCTCCCTGGTTGAAAACTACTGTGCAAAGGGACCCTTCTTTGATTATGGTATATATTTATATCTTGACTGATGTGATTCTGTTGTGTCTGGTATAGTTGTGCTGTTCAGGCCAACCCTCTTGCAGAGGGACTAGGATTTGCAGAATGTTCTGCAAAGGTAATGTGGTATTTCTGGGCCTTCCTTTGAGGCTGATCCTCAGTAACCCTCCGAGTATGTAGTGTAGCCTCTGTCTGCAGTCAATAAATGTCAATACTTGCTCTTGATGGATGTCTGGGTATCTGCTGTTCTGTGCTGGGCTGTAGCCCATGGCAATCACTTTTCCAGACCTAGATATTTTTCTTCCTTTTGACTGCAAAGGCAGCAGCAGGCAGGGGAATCGCCCGTCCACAGTCCCATTGCTATAGGGAAAGGCTTTGGAAAGGTTGGAACTCAAGCTCTGTGTACTGGCTTCTTTGAATGCCAGCTGGGCCCAGTCCTCCTGGCCATAAGAGCAGCTCCCTTGGTTCAGCTGGGCCCTTTATGCCAAACCTGTGGCATGCCCAGGGCTATGTGTGAGCTCATGCCTTGTGCAGGAAGAGTGGGGCCTCTGGGGTGCAATCTAAAGAACTTCAGGAAACTTGGGGAGGAAAAGGCAATGAGTGGCTACTTGGGTTCTGGCTTCTGGCCCCAAGCTGCCTCCAGCTGGCCAACCATGCCCACCAAAGTGACTCTGTGGGCAAACTTTTTCTTAAAAAACTATGTGACAGTAGTGCAATATTTAAAACATTGCTTATTTTCAATTTGCCCAGTAAAGAGTTTGTGATGGGGGAAATCAGAATATATGTGCAGAGGAAGAGAATCCTGAAAAAGGAAGTTCTTTATAGTAGCTACATTTTTTTTTTTTTTTTTGAGATGCAGTCTCACTCTGTTGCCCAGGCTGGGGTACAGTGGTGCGATTCCGGGTCACTGCAACCTCCACCTCCTAGGTTCCAGCAATTCTTCTGCCTCAGCCTCCTGAGTAGCTGGGATTATAGGCACGCACCACCACGCCCGGCTAACTTTTGTATTTTTAGTAGAGATGGGGTTTCACCATGTTGGTCAGGCTGGTCTCAAACTCCTGACCTCGTGATCCGCCTGCCTCAGCCTCCCAAAGTGCTGGGATTACAGACGTAAGCCACTGAGCCAGCTGCAGCTACATTTTTAACATGAGGGAGAGTGGTCTTTCTGAGTTCTCCTTCCTCATTTGTGTAGAAGGAAGAGGTCTCCTTTATCCCTGTCATTGTTTGGGGCTGGGCTGTGAACAAGAAAGCTCATGGTTGAAAAGCAATTTTTGTTTTCTCTTTTTGAGTCAGAGTCTTGCCCTGTGGCCCAGGCTGGAGTCAATGGTGCGATTTTGGTTCACTGCAATCTCCGTCTCTCAGGTGCAAGTGACTCCCACCTCAATCTCCCAAGTAGCTGGGATTACAGGCGCTCGCCACTACACCTGGCTAATTTTTGTATTTTTTTTTTAGTAGAGATGGGGTTTCACTCTGTTGGCCAGGCTGGTCTTGAACTCCTAACCTTAAGCAATCCACCCACCTCAGCCTCCAAGAGTGTCAGGATTACAGGTGCCATTGGTTTTAAAGTTGATCCACGTACCACATGTTGTAAAAACTGTGTAGGTCCCCGGCTTCCACGGTGGGCTCCTACCCCTAGGAGGATGGGTGGCGATGGGAGGTGCTGAGGCCTCTTAATGGGCTCCAGGTGGTTTTGCTCCTCCCTGGGAGGCAGGTTACAGGGCTCTGAGGTGTTCTGAGGGGGAAATGGGTGGTTCCTGGGGCCTTCCCACCCACCTTCCCACAGATGTGCTCTGTGGCTTCCTGGGAGTCAGCTGAGAAGCACAGGTGGGACCTTTGTTATTAGGTTGATGCAAATGTAATTGCGGTTTTTGTCATAAAGTAAAAAAAAAAAAAATTACTTTATGGCAAAACCCGCAATTACATTTGCACCAACCTAATTGCAGCTATTGGCACTTTTAGGGCAGCACTTGCATCTACAAAGAGAAACAGCAAATGATGTTAAGGATGCATCCTTTATGCGGATTCCACTTGCTCACCACTGAGTTTGTACCTTTGTCTTAATGTAGACTTGGGTCACAACCCAAGTGGGTCAGCACCCTGGAGTGGTTAAGCCTTGCAGACTCATGGCTGATGGGAGGATTCTTTCTTTCTTTCTCTCTCTCTCTTTCTCTTTCTTTCTTTCTTTCTTTCTTTCTTTCTTTCTTTCTTTCTTTCTTTCTTTCTTTTCTTTCTTTCTTTCTCTTTCTTTCTTTCTTTCTTTCTTTCTTTTCTTTCTTTCTTTCTCTTTCTTTTTCTTCTTCTTTCTTTTCTTTCTTCTTTCTTTCTTTCTTCTTCCTTTCTTTCCTTTCTTTCTTTCACTGTATTCAAATACTTTCTTTGTTTACTTCTTAAATTTTTTTTTATTTCCATAAGTTATTGGGAAACAGGGGTATTTGGTTACATGAGTAAGTTCTTCAGTGGTGATTTGTGAAATTTTGGTGCACCCATCACCCAAGCAGTATACACCGCACCCAATTTGTAGTCTTTTATCCCTCACCCCTTTCCCACTCTTTCTCCCTGAGTCCCCAAAGACTATTGTGTCATTATGCCTTTGCGGCCTCATAGCTTAGCTTACCACTTGTGAGTGAGAGCAGACGATGTTCGGTTTTCCATTCCAGAGTTACTTCACTTAGAATAATAGTCTCTAATCTCATCCAGGTCGATGCGAATTCCATTAATCCATTTGAGGAGGATACTTTCTATGAATGCAATGTGTTACAAACCCATGAGCATCTCTGTAAAAATCCAGACATTCAGCATGGAACCAGCCAGACTCCTGGGCTAACGTAACTGTTTAGCTCAAGAGTCTGGCTAGCTGATAGTTGTGTTTCTTAGAATCTTATTTGTCTCTGACTCCAAAGCTCCTTGAGAAGTAGTGATGACAAATTTCAGGTGTCCCCAGTGAGCTGGGTGTGGTTTGTAATGTGATGTGCTGGAAAGGGCTTAGAATTTCGGTTCAACCCGCCAGGGCCCAGTAATATGAGGCCACCACCAGTAACTCTGCAAATTGCCTGAGTTTTGATTTCCTTGCCTCTAAAAGGGGGATAATATCTTATCTGAAACGATTGCCTGGAAGATCAATGGAGAAATGTAAAAGGATTTGGAACCTGTAAAGTACTTTCTAGTGTTGTCTTTATTATTCTCTGCTCTTAGAAGCTGAACTTTAAAGTCCGTTTCAGCTTTAAAATTCTGTGATGTTAGACTCTTCCTAGGACACATCTCTTTATTCTTCCTTCCCATGAGACACCCACAGTCTCAAGAGGGACATCAAGTCCAAGTGCAATCCAGTGGGATGACTCTCTGTCCTTTTAATTTAGTAAAGTTTGGTAGTTGTTTCTTTTTTTTTTTCTAAGTTGAACCAAATAGATCCTTAAAGCAACAATGGATCTGTGAAGAGCAACACAGCTTCCTTGCCAAGGCTATATTATCAGACATGAGGTCAGCATTGCAGCAGCTGTCTGGAAAGGCTGGTGGTGGAGGGGCACCTTGGTTTGGTGCCTTCTTGATGAGGTGTTTCTGCAGGAATGACTTATATATGCAAGGCAAAAGAGTGTTGAGTTTGGCTAATGCCCACTAGAGAGCTGTCATTACATCAAGTTTAGTTCATGGCTTAAAAAAATGTCTTGAATATTATTTTTTTTTTCTGTGAGATGGAGGCATAGTTGATTAGTCTTGCCAGGAATGAGAGTTAAGGGTGAGGCTTTAATATATAAATGGAAGCAACAATATAGTAGAAAAAGAACTGGTCTTGGAGTCTTAAAACATGGGTTGAGAGTGGTCCACCATTAACTAACCTGTATTACTTTGGGGAAGTCATTTAACCTCTCTGGTCCACAGGAGTTTTACATGTACAGGGAATTTAATAATGTTTGTGGATAGTTATATGTATTACATGGTATAGTAATTACCTTTGCAAAAAAATGAACATTTATAAATTGATAGATAATATACATCTAGAAAACTGCCTAAATCGTAAATGTACAGCTCAGTGAATAATCACAAGATGAATACACTTTTTTTTTTTGCAACTTGAAAATAAATATATTCACAATCTGTAGTTATAGTCTCCTTATGACCCCAATGTCTTTGGGAGTGCCCAAGAAACTCAAAAGAGTCTTTAAAATGTCTCAGTGTCATAGTATCTGCACCGTGAACATAGTATACTCTAAAGAGAAATAAATTAACCAGTGTTCTCCAAATCTCCACGTGGACTTGCTTATTTTTCTGGATCATTCTTTTCCATTCTTCTTACCTTAACCTCAAAGTTCTGAACAAAATAGACTCCTGGCTGGGTATGGTCATTCACACCTGTAATCCCAGCACTTTGGGAGGCTGAGGTGGGAGGATCACTTGAGGGTTAGGAGTTCAAGACCAGCCTGGCCAACATGATAAAACCCATCTCTACTGAAAATACAAAAATTAGGCGTGGTGGTGCCTGCCTGTAATCCCGTATAACCACCACCAAGATCAAGAATTGTAACATCACCAGAACTCCAGAATACCTTCTCTCTGCCCCCTGGCCCCAAATGAAGACAAACCTATGTCCTAACACCATAGATTAGTTTTGCCTGTTTTTGAACTTTACATAAATGAAACTATTAAGTGTGTACTTTTTGTGTCTGGCATGTCTCACTTGTAAGATCCATCCATGGGGTTGTACTTAGCAGCAGTCCATTTATTTATTCTCATAGCTACACAATGTCCCATGGTATGATTAGACTCCAATGTCTCAGTTCTACTGTTTTCTTCTTTTTGAGATAGAATCTTGCTGTGTTGCCCAGGTTGAAGTGCAGTGGCATGATCTTGGCTCACTGCAACCTCCGCCTCCTGGGTTCAGGTGATTCTCCTGCCTCAGCCTCCCGAGTAGCTGGGATTATAGGTGCCTGCCACCACACCTGGCTAATTTTTGTATTTTTAGTAGAGACAGGGTTTCACCATGTTGGCGAGACTGGTCTTGAACTCCTGGCCTCAGGTGATCTGCCCACCTTGGCCTCCCAAAGTGTTGGGATTACAGGTGTGAGCCACTGCACCCAGCTCATTCCACTTTTGATGGACATTTGGGTTGTTTTCCAGTTGCAACACAATGCTTGTTTATGTTGCAGGCATTTCTGTTAGTTTGGCATATGCCTAAGAATGGAATTGCTGATTCCTAAAGTATATGTGTAGTTCAACTTTGATACATACTGCCAGATAGGTTTGCAAAATGGGTATATCAACTTACACCTCCAGGCAGCAACATGCTTCTGTTATCTTCCCTCTTCCCCAAGAGTTGATATTGGCAGTCTTTTTGATTTTGCCATTCTGGTGATGTATAGTGGTATATCATTTTGTTTTTTCATTACATTTTCCTAATAGCTGCTGTAGTTAAGCACATTTTCATACACTTACAAGCCATTTAAATATCCTCTTTTGTCCAGTCCACATTCAGGTCTTTTGCCCACTTTTTGTTATATTTATTTTCAAAAGAGATTACTATATTTTAATCACAATATCTTTGTTGCATATATATGTATATATAGCACATATCTTCCACTTTGTGGCTTGCCTTTTCACTCTCTTAATGGTATACCATTATGATAAAAAGTTTCTAATTTTAGTGTAGTTTAATGTATCAACATTTTGCCTTATGATAAGTGCCTTATTATGTTCTACTTATGAAATCTTTGTTGGACTGTGAGGTTGAGTGGCTTTCAGTTACCACCACTGCTTCCTGCAGACCAAAAGACTGCATTGTGACCTGGCGAAGCCTCGGGGTAGCAGCCATGCCTGCCAGGACACCTTCACTCCAACCCCAAGATGCTCCTGGAGTTCCCCTGAGCTTGCAGGTAGATCAGGTCCTGGCCGATTGGAAGAACCTGCTGGAGGCTCAAAGTTCCTGACCAGAATCATGGGCTTGAGTGAGGGTACACAGAGCTTATGGTTTCCAGAAACCAAGTTGTTGTTCACCCAATTATTGGGGAAGAGATAGCATTCGTTGGCACATTCCTGAAAGCTGCATTTCTAACACCTTTCTGGAAATACAATCACTGACTTAGTGACACCCTTAATCGCTCTTGGTGAAGGAATTCGACACAGTGGCTCCTGCTTGGCCCAAACTCCTTTTTCAGGGAATCTTCTGTCCTCCTACATTTTGCTGAGTGAGCAGGGCCCATGTAACACTGCCTTCGCTTGTCACAGCTGGTTGGACCCGGTGTTGGTGTGGGAGCCAGGAGTGGCCTGCCTGTGGGCTGGCCAGAGAACAAGAAAGTCTTATGTGGCCTGGAACAAAACGTTCACCTAAGCCAATGAGAGCCTCTCTTTGGGAAATCTGAACCAGGGACCAGAAAGAAATTGTTGGCTGGTGTTGGGTGCCTGTAGTGAAAGGCCAGGTAAAGTTGGGGCAAGGAGTGCTATTTTGGGACTGTGTGCTTGCTGAATATATTCAGAACTGAGATGCAGAGAAGCCAGTCAAGAGAGAGAGAGGCGGGAATGAGGCCCCCCGAGAAGAGCAGAGAAATCATGCGTGAGTGAAAGAGCAAGTAAGCGAATCTCTGGTTTCTCCCTTCCTGAGGCCTGATTGAATGTTTCCTGGTTTCCCTCAAGACCTTTGTATACCCTGAAACCACCCTATCTTTTACGGGGCTTGTTCGAATAGGTTTCTGATCTTTACCATCAAAAGAGTTTGGACTAACATAGTCCAGATCAAAGGTAAGAAAAAAAAAAAAAGAAAATATCTATGGTTCATATTTCTTTCAATAAAACTTACACAGTTCTAGTGAAAACGGATTCCCCTCCAACTTAAATCACCTATCTTATCGACTAGAATAACATCTGAGAGAATAACAGCATTGTCTTTGGCCATTAAAATGTAAAATATGGATATATTAGCCATGAGGCAACATGGTGAAGCTCTGATTCTTCATTCTGTAATTAAATCATGGCCTCATGGTGAAGCTGGTGTGGCAGGGAGGGGACACATGTGGCCTGTGGGCTGCAGACCAGTCACCTCAGGTCCAGATCAGTGATTTGCAAATGGAACCTCATAGTGCTCCAAAGGTTGTAGGGGTTAAACATTGGTTGTATGTTAAATGGTCAAGAGCGGGATAAGGGTTAAATAAATTATGGTCTCCGTTGGAGGAGTATTTATGGAGTCATTAAAGATGATGTCATTAAAGAGGTTTCTAATGAGATGGGAAATGAGTTGTATAATAATATGTAACACTAACTGGAAAACAGATGTGAAATTTCTAATACAGGAATCTCAATGTTAAAATATTCCTAGAAGAAAGCCCATGAAGAAATAAGCAAAAGTATTAATAGTCATTTTATACACACACACACACACACACACACACACACACATATATATGCCTAGTTGTTACATATATATATTTGCCTTTCTATATTTTTTATGATTACTTTTATAATCAGACAAAAACTTTAAAATAAAAATACATATGAATAAGCTGTTTATTTAGGTTCTCAGAGTACTCCATGAGTGTGTTCTGAAGTTTCCCTCAATCATCCACCCCTGGTTCTTTTGTTTTTTTGAGACTGAGTCTTGCCCTGTTGTCCAGGCTGCAGTGCAATGGTGTGATCTCGGTTCTCTGCAACTTCCGCCTCCCAGGTTCAAGTGATTCTCCTCCCACGGCCTCCTGAGTAGCTGGGATTGCAGGAGTGCACCACCACGCCTGGCTAATTTTTATATTTTTAGTAGAGATGGGGTTTCACCATGTTGATCAGGCTGGTCTCGAACTCCTGACCTCATGATCTCCCACCTCGGCCTCCCAAAGTACTGGGATTACAGGCATGAACCACTGTGTCTGGCACTTTTTTTTTTTTTTTTTTTTTTTTTTGAGACAGAGTTTCTCTCTGTTGCCCAGGCTAGAGCATAGTGGCATGATCTCTGGTCACCACAACCTCTGCCTCCTGGGTCCAAGTGGTTCTCCTGCCTCAGCCTCCCGAGTATCTGGGATTGCAGGCACGTGCCACTGTGCCTGGCTCATTTTTGTGTTTTTAGTAGAGATGGGGTTTTGCCATGTTGCCTAGGCTGGTCTTAAACTCCTGACCTCAAGTGACTGTCCACCTCGGTCTCCCAAAGTGCTGGGATATAGGCGTGAGCCACTGTGTCCAGCCTACACCCCTGGTTCTTCATCGCTAAGCCAAAATTCCATTCCTTTAGGCTGAGGGCATTGGAACACGCCTTGCCTGCTCAGCCCATGGCTGTGGCTGCCCCCATGTCATCTTTGGCACAGCCTCTCCCATCTTTCTCAGGAGGTGTGAGGACAATAATGGCCCAATTTTTCCAAGTTGTGAAATAGGATGAGAATCCAGCTCTGGAATTACAGAGCCAAGCTGAGGTCTGGTTTATAAGAAAAGTGGGAGAATCACTTTGAGAATCGTTTTGAGCAGCAATGAATGCTTTGAGGTCTTAGAGTGGCAGCTCCTCTCTCCAGTTGAGGTGCTAGCTGGAGGTAGGTGGGAGGTGCTGCGTGCTGCAGAGCTGAAATTTTATTTAACCTTTGCAACAGTCCAGTTAAGTACGCTTTATGATCTTTATGTTGGCAATAAGAAAACAAATTAACCTAAAACAAAACAAAACAAAATGAAACAAAAGGAACCAGCTTAGAGGTAAAGTAATATTCATAGGCAACTGATGGCAGATCCCGGACTCAGAACCACCCCACTTTTAAAAGTTCTATTTATTTTTTAGTTTTAATGTTTATTTATTTATTTATTTATTTATTTTTTGAGACAGGGTCTTGCTCTGTCACGCAGGCTAGAGTGCAGTGGCATGATCTCAGCTCATTGCAGCCTCGACCTCCTGGGCTCAAGCAATCCTCCCACTTAAGCCTCCCAAGTGTGTGGACTATAGGCATGCACTGCCATGCCTGGCTGATTTTAAATTTTTTTGTAGAGGCGGGTTTTGCCATGTTGCCAAGGCTGGTCTTGAACTCCTGGCCTCCTGTGACCCTCCCGCCTGTCTCCCAGTGTTGGGATTATAGGTGTGAGCCACTGTGCCTGGCTACCCCTTCTCTTTATTTGTAACTCTGAGGTGAATGATCATGTATGGGGTCTTTACTATGTGCTGGGCCCTGTGCTGAATGATCTGCCCATATCAGCTCCTTTAGCGTCCACAGCAGCTCAGTGAAATGGAGCCTATTAATGTCTCCATCTTACAGTGAAGAGCTGGGGTTGGAGGTACTTACTGATGGTCCCAGAGTGAGTCAGAGGCAGAACCAGCCTGGGACCCATGTTGGTCTGAGGCCAGGACACAGTTCTGGCCACTGCAATGCCCAGTGATCCTCCTAGTATGGGGTGTCCAGTGGCAGAGCCCCAGAAATGCCAAATTCAGAGCAGCAACCACTCTGTAGTCCTACACTCTGGCCTTCAGATCCTGCCAATCAACCAGGCCACAATCAATGCACCAGTTAATCAATCAGGGAACCTTGTTTGGAGTGAGGAAATTGGGGACTTGGTGATCTTCAGGGTCTCTCCCAGCTCAGTGAGCGCAAAATGTCAGTGAGCCCCGGCCTGAGGTCTAGTCCTTTGCTAAATGCTGCGGAGCCAGGGATGGGGGAAGCCTGGCCTCTTGGCTTATCCTCATGGAGTTTAGGGGAGAGCTTGGGAGAGACACATGAGATGAACACACATAAAACTATCAAGCAAAAATGATGAGGTGGTGGAGAGTGTGGTGCGGAGTCCAAATTCTGAGATCAGCGTGGATGGAGCAGTTGAAACAGGATTACCTATGTGCGTGCATGTCTGTGTGTGTGTAAGTGTAAGTGTGGATGGGAGTATGTGTGTATGTGCATGTGTGTGTGTGTGTGTGTGTGTGAGTGTGGGTTGTATGAGTGAGCATCTGGAAGAGTGTATTGTGTGTTTGGGGCATTGAAGGACCGGTGGTGTTTGAGTGCAGGGTGTTGGGGGCCTGGGTTAGAGGAGACGAGCATGCGGACCTCCCTGGTCTCCTGAGAAGTGGAAAGTAGAGGGATGAGGAATGGCTGGGGACAGAGAGTAAGACAAGATGACTCAGGTGGCCAGGTGCGGTGGCAGCTCACTCCTGTAATTCCAGCACTTTGGAAAGCCAAGGCAGGAGGATTGCATGAGGCCAGGAGTTTGAGACCATCCTGGGTAACAAGCAAGACCCTGTCTTTACAAAAAGAAAAAAAAAATTATCTGGGCATAGTGGCATGTGCTGGAGTCCTGGCTACTCAGGAGGCTGAGGCAGGAGGATTGCTTGAGCAAGAGAGTTTGAGGCTCTAGTGAACTGTGGTAGGGCCGCTGCACTCCAGCCTGGGCAACAGAGTGAGACAGAAAAAACAAAAACAAAAAGAAGACCTGGGACCCCACATCTTCTGGCAGCAGAAGGGTTGGGAAACTGCCTTGAGCTCTGGCTGGGATAAAGGTGAGGGAGGTTGCTTTGGGGATGACACTGAGGGGAGGGACAGGAACGCCGGTAACATTGCGGGGTTGCATCCATCTGTGTTTTCTATCTCCTGGTCTCAGGGAACACTTGCACCCCGTTTAGAGGCAGGGACCTGGAATTTTGGGGTGAGAGTGAAATGCCTCAGCCAGATGAGTCTGGGCCCAGAGGAAGATGAGATTCCACACCCTGCTGTGGAAGGCAGGCCCGAGACCACCTGAATGCAGGGAAGAGGTCCCTGGTGGAATTGTCAAGGTGAGGAGGCCCTTTAGCCCTGAGTGGAGGGGCTGCATTGTCTGAGCAAAAGACAAAGGCTCTCTCCTTTTGACAAAAGACATTTTCTGATTTACTGCAGGAGTACCAATAAGTTACATGGAGCTCTACATTTCATTAATAGCCTTTATTGAGAAATAGTAACATTAGAAGAAATTGATGTAATTTTGATTCATGTGCTCATGGAACCAAGGAAATATTTATTGGGATCTTTGAGGTAGGTCTTCACTGCAGTCTGGGGGGCTCTGAAAAGGACAGAGTGGGGTCTCAGCAGGAAGTGGCCATCAGAAGGCCCTATGCAAGACCCTAGTCCTAGGGAACCTCTTGCAACCATTGAGTGGAACCCCACAGACCTCCAGAGGTGGCCTGACCTGTTAGACAAGGATTCTTCACCTTGCAAAGTTGGTCCCGAAAGTGGTTTTGGTTTGGCTGGATGGATATAGAGTTTCTTGGAGGGCTAAGTGCAAAGATAAAATTGTCTTTCCCTGCAGTGCCCTGTGGCTGGAGGGCCGTGGTCTCAGGGCCAGGAAAATGGCTCTCCGATTTTTCCACCCTCTGTCCCACCCACCCACTGGAGCCACGTCCAGAACATCTGCAGTTGTTTGCAAAATACAAGTTCCCAGGCCTCGTGTCGGCACTGTTTTCTTTCCTGCACACATGCAAAGACCTTTGAGTTGGCAGCTCTGTTTTATAAGGTTGCTATTTCCTGCCCTTGCTTTATTACATCTGTTCTTTGGGGCATGGTGTTATAAATTGGGCATGTGATGATGTGTAATCGCTAACTGAAAAGCCAATACATTTTCACTGTACCGGCCGCAAGACAAATAAATGGCAAATGAAAGGTTTGTGCTCTTAAGGGGAAAGCACACAACAGACATATGAAAGAAAAAAAATCAAATTGCAAATGGAAAATGTTGTCATCTTAGGGGACTTGTTTTCTTGGGGTAGTCTGGCTGGTGCCTGCCTCCTGAGAGCGGGGTGCCCTGATGGCTGGGGGTGGGGAGGGTGAAGGGCAATGTTTTATTCCCCTTGGGAACCATATTATTTCTGGGTTTTGTAAACTCTCAGGCTATTGCCCCAGGAGCTTATGAGCTGGGATGTGGGTGGCCCTTGGTTGAGAACAACTGCTCTGTGGTCAGAGACAGTTGGAGAGATAGATAAACAGAAAGATAAAGAGAGGCATACGTGTTTGTGCTCATAGAGTGCATGTTGTAGAGTGATTGTTCCCAGTAGAAGTTCGGTAAAGCCTCTTGCTTGTAAGGGATGTGTGTGCGTGGCAGTGTTATCCATAATAAGGGCTTCAGAAGGGATGGTGCTCAGGGCATTCTGATTCAGTGCTCTCTGTGGAGACAGAGCGCGTGCCTGCTGAATGGGATGAGTACGTGTGTCTGTTTAGAGCAGACCTTGAGAATGTTTAGGAGAGAAGTTCTCTTATCCATTCATATTCAACTTCATGAACTTTGGAACTGTGGTCTGCAGGACCATGGAGTTTTATTTTGTTTCCTTTTCCCCAAAGTCCCCAAGAAAATGCAATAAAAATGAGGATTGGGGAGTAGTTTTCTAAAAACTGATTAAAGCAAAAGATAATGGGGAATAATATATATTGTTAATCTAGAAAAGGTTAGAGATTTTTGCCAGAAAAAATAAAAGAGAAACAAAATCTTTAAGCTTGGTAACTAATTATGTTCAAGAAGTTAAGATGAATGTGAACAGAGATAAAGGACTGTCTTTTGTAAAGAGGATCCAACTACGTGAGCATTTTAGAGATTTGGTTGTCAGTAGTTTTCTTCAACACATTGCAAAGATAATAATAATATTATAATAATTATAATAATATGGCCACATTACATTTATAGAGCTTTTGTATGGATACAGAGCTGACCAGCACTGGGAACGCAGTGCACATTACCGGGTCCTGGTGGTCTGGAGGGGACTGGGTCTATTAAATTTGTCAACATAAATCCCCTTGCTAGGGACTCTAATTTTTTTAGGGGTGCCAAACCAGCTCTCAGCAGGTTAATTTTCAAACTCTTTTACATTTTGCCTCATTTAGGTATCTTAGGAATTTTATGAGGGAGACAGGAAAGGCATTCATGTTGTTTCAGATTTGTATATGGGGAAACCAAGACTCTTAACGGGGTGGCCGACTTGTCCACAGTCATCATTGGCAGAGCCTTCCAAGGCTGGCTTTGGTCTTCTCTGGCCATGCTGTGAAGGGTTGTGACAAAGATGAGGCCATCTAAGTAGCAATGGCAGCATATTCCAGGTCATGGGCATGGACCAACCAGTGTTGCTCAACTCCAGTCCTGAAAACATTTGTGCTTGGACCCCACGGGCACCCAGTGATCCCCTCAAGGGAGAGCAGGGGCTAGAGCAAGCCTGACCTCTGTTAGGTCAATCTGTCCTAGTGGCAAAAGAAAATTAGCATTTCCTGTCTGCTATCCTGAATTCTCATCTGGGGTGAAAACCTAGCTTGTAATCTCAGCACTTTGGGAGGCCAAGGCAGGGGGATGGCTTGAGCCCAGGAGTTTAAGACCAGCATGGGCAACACAGTGAGACCCTGTCTCAAAAAAAAAAAAATGCAATTTATGTGTTAATATACTATTATTTTTGTTTTTACTCTCTGGCTCCACCTCTCACCCTCCCTAACTGGATATAAAGTTTGTGACTGTGGGGCTTTTTGTCTTTTTTCACTTAAGATCTCAAGTGCCCAGAACAGTGCCTGACATGTTGGAAGTACTGAATCATTACTGGTTTATTGGTTTGTTCGAATGAATAAATGGTAAAATAAAGAGGACATAGCATAGGCTGATCATCTTCAATAATATGTTCATGTCCAACGAGGGTAAAAGGGAGTCACCACTTGTTGTCCAGCAGGTAATCCAAACAGAGAAAGGAAGCCAGGGAACCGAGCCACCATGTGCTCAAGCGAACTGTGGCCACTCAGACGCCAAAGGCACCCCTCCCACTCTGAGTGAATGTATAGCTCAGACACTGTCTTTTAGAAGAGTATTCATTTGCACAAATTCTTTATTTTTTCTAGAGACAGGGTCATCCAGATGTGTCCAGGCTGGAGTGCAGTGGCATGATCATAGTTCACTGTAGCCTCAGACTGCTGGGCCCAAGCCATGTTCCCACCTCAGCCTCCTTAGTAACTGGGACTACAAGGTGTGGACCACTACACCTGGCTAATTTTAAAATTTTTTTTGAGATCTAGAGTCTCACTATGTTGTCCAGGCTGGCCTTGAACTCCTGGGCTCAAGTGATCCTCTTGCCCTGGCCTCCCACAATACCGGGATCACAAGTGTGAGCCACTGTGCCTGGCACAGCAATTTACACAGATTCTGTTAAAATTTTTAATTGATAAATAATAGTTGTATATATTTTTGGGGTACCTGTGATATTTTGATTCTTGTATACAATGTGTAATGATCAAATTGGAGTACTTGGGGTGCTTATGACTTCAAACATTTTCTTTGGGTTGAGAACATTACCATTCTTCTCTTCTAGCTATTTTGAAATATACAACAAATTATCATTAATTATAATTTTGCTACTGTAATACTGGACACTAGAAGTTATTCCTTTTAGCTAAGTGTATTTTGTGCCACTGAACCAACTTCTCCTTGTTCTCCACTTCCCCACTTCTTTTCCAGCCTCTGGCAACCACCATTTTACTCTACCTCCATGAGACCCACTTTTTCTAAGCTCCCATATATGAGTGAGAACATGTGATGTTTGTCTTTCTGTGCCTTTCCTTCTTTCTCTCTCTTTCTCTTTTCTTTCTTTCTTTTTCTTTCTTTCTCTTTCTTTATTTTTTCTTTCTTTTCTTTTTTCTTTCTTCTTTCTCTCTCTCTTTCTTTCTCTTTCCCTCCCTCCCTCCTTTCCTCCCTCTCCTTCCTTCCTCTTTCTTTCTTTCCTTCCTTCTCTCTTTCTTTCTTTCTCTTTCCTTTTTCTCTCTCTCTCTTTCTTTTTTTCTTGATGAAGTCTCACTTTTTGCACCCAGGCTGGAGTGCAATGGCATGATCTCGGCTCACTGCAACCTCTGCCTCCCAAGTTCAAGTGATTCTCCTGCCTCCTTCTTCTGAGCTGCTGGGATTACAGGTGCCTGCCACCACGCCTGGCTAATTTTTGTATTTTTAGTAGGGATGGGGTTTTACCACATTAGCCAGGCTGGTCTCGAACTCCTGACCTCAGGTGAGCTGCCCACCTCGGCCTCCCTAAGTACTAGGAATGCAGGCGTGAGCTACCACACCTGGCCAGCTTATTTCACTTAACACAATGACCTCTAGTTCCATCCATGTTGCTGACAATGAAAGAATTTCATTTTTTTATGGTTGAATAATACTTCATTGTGTATACATGGCACATTTTCTTTATCTTTTCATCTGTTGATGGGCACTTGGGTTAATTCCATATCTTGGCTATTGTGAGTAGTGCTGCAATAAACATGGGGGTACAGGTATCTCCTCGACACACACACAAGTTCTTTAGCAGTTATTGAATAGTAAATAGGGAAGGAAGATTTTCTGTTAATTTATTTTTCAAGGTTGACTTTTGGAGTGAATTATTGAGTTGACTGGTCCATAAAAATGATAAATCAGTGGTTAAAAGTGAATTGGTTGTAGAAAGGCAAAAGGCCCAGTGATGACATAATAAAGATGATGGATTGAATCTAGAGTCAGCAAACTCTGGCCCTCTGGTCAAACCTTGCCTGGCACCTGTTTCAGTAAATAAAGTTTTATTGGAATGCAGCCAGGCCCATCTGTTTACATATTGTCTGTAGCTGATTTCATCCTGGAACAGCAGAGTTGAGTAGTTTGTGACAGAGACAGTATGGTCTACAAAGCCTGAAATATTTACAGTCTGGCTCTTACAGAAAGTGTTTGCTGACCTCTGGATTAAATGATAGTCCATCATGTTAAAGTCAAAAGAATTGAGTTGACAATGAGGGAAAACCAAAACAATGTTATCTTTCTGTTGGTAAGCTCAACGCCAGACACTTAGCTTCTGCAAAGCTTCATGATCCATCATGGTAAACTAATATCATTACTTTGAATTTTATAGGTTTGGTAGTTTTAATTGCATTTATTCTGCAAATTTCATTTTATTTTATATTTGCATCAGTGCTAGAAACATATGAATTTATGCTTAGGTAAATATTTGGATGTATTAATTTTACTGTAAAATAATTTAAGTCAAACCCCTGGGGATTGGTGAGATGTTTTTTCCCCTTTAAATGTGTTCTCATCCTTTACTACTTAAATCTGGATATTATTGTTTTAAAGGCATCTGGTAGGAGCTTGCATCTAGGTTTTGCTAAGTTATGCCGTGGTCACTGTTACTTAGCTGTTCCCCTTTAAATGTGTTTGGGGTAGGAAAGCAACATTGTGAAGAAGCTCTCTCCTTTCTAGTTTGATTCATTGTTTACATATAACTTAGAAAATTCAAGAGAGAAGAAACGTACTGGGAGGTGATTACCTAATTCCTGCTTTTTGTCCTTGTAAAATTTTACAATGACTAGATTCTGATCACTGCCCCATTACTCCTCATCTTTGCAAGCATGGGGCAAGTGGTCATGGCTATTTGCTTAAAAAATATGTCTTCTCCTCTAAGCCAGACTTCCAGAGCCCAGCAAGCTTGTGTTTGGGCAACTTGGGGGCTAGAAAGCCTGTCCTGTTATTTGCTCTCTGAAGACGAACTGACCATATATTCCCAGAGCTTGAATTTGACAAGCACTCACTGTCTGATATAAGTGTGTACATCACTTACAGAATCTCTGTGTGTCAAAGGATTGTGATATTTTAGAGTTGAAGGAAAGACTGATGTTCTGCGAAGTCAAGACTTTCGCCCAAGCAGAAGTGGGATGGGACTAGCCACGTTAAGGAAACAAAAGACAACTAAATAAAAAACCTCCTGACCAAACAAAATAGTGAATACAGTAATCTAGATCTAAAGACTTTCTTTATGATATAACTCTGAAATGTCATCTATTTTTATTACTTTATTATTAATTCTCTTTAATTTTGTCTTGAGTTGATTTTTTATAGCTTCTTTATTTTTATTTTTATTTTTTTTGAGTCAGGGTTTCACTCTTGTTGCCCAGGCTGGATTGCAATGGCATGATCTTGTCTCACTACAACCTCCGCCTCCTGGGTTCTAGCAATTCTCCTGCCTCAGCCTCCAGAGTAGCTGGGATAACAGGTGTCTGCCACTATGCCCGGCTAATTTTTTTTTATTTTTAGTAGAGACAGGGTTTTACCTTGTTGGCCAGGCTGGTGTCAAACTCCTAGCCTCAAATGATCTGCCTGGCTTGGCCTCCCAAATTGCTGTGATTATAAGCATGAGCCACCGCGCCCAGCCTATAGCTTCTTTTATAGAACATCTTCTATTTACTCTTTGTTCGCTCTCTTAGAGCAGCTATCACAGTAGGCCATCCTATTCTGACCTAGGGGTGGTGAAAGGCAAAGATTCCTGTAAGGACACAAGGCTTTAGGTATTCTCAGCCTCCAATCTGAAACGAGCTCGGCCTCCCCATGACCTGACGAGGTTCGGCAGGATCCCCGAGTCCTACTGGAGTGAGCTATTGAAACCCAAATCTGCTCACGTCTCCCCGGCCTGATCTTTGTGATGACTTTCCATAGCTTTACGATGAGAAAAGCCCCCTGTTGCGCAGTCTCGGCAGCCCCCACCTTCCCCCTGCCTCCCTGGCCTCCTTTGCCACCTGCCTTCCTTACCTCTTTCTGCTCCTGGCTGGCTGCCTCTGGGCCTGGCGCCCACTGTGCCCTTGTCCTTTCACCTGGTTGGCACCATGTTATCCGTGAGCTCTGTCAATTCCTTGGGGAAGCTTCCACTGCCCTTCCTGACCTGGCAGCTCCCTGTTACGGTGCTCTTACAGCCCATGCATATCTCCCAGAAGAATGAACCATGATTGCGATTTTCATTCATTTATGTGATGGTCTGCCACTCCCCTCCGTACTTGTGGGGGTTCTATGAGGCAGAAATAGTGTTTTATTCTCTGTTGTATCCTTGACCCAATGTCTGATATCTAATGCTGGGCCCTGATTGATTGCTTGAATGAATGAATGAATGAATGAATGAATTCCAGCCTAGAGTGGGTGAAAGAATCTTAGTGGCAGAACATGGTGAGAAGAGAACTCATTCAGTATTACAAAGACTTTTATTCAAATCCCTGGGTAATGTAATATTTGGCCTCTTTGAGCCCCAATGAATTCATCTGAAAATAAGGAGTAAGTAATGAAACCCAGCAGACATATATACCATGGAATGCTGTGCAGCCATAAAAAAGAACAAAATCATGTTCTTTGCAGCAATATGGATGGAGCTGGAGGCCATGATCTACCTATATATTATAAATAATATATAGGCCATTATCTAATACAGAAACAGAAAACCAAATACTGCAGGTTCTCACTCATTGCTGGGAACTAAACATTGAAGACACACAGATACAAAGAAGGGAACAATAGACAGCAGGGCCTACTTGAGGGTGGAGAGTGGGAGGGTGAGGATTTAAAAACTTATCTGTTGCATGCTATGCTTATCAACTGGGTGACAAAATAATCTGTAGACCAAACCCTTATGACATGCAATTTACCTGTATGACAAACCTGCACATGTACCCCTGAACCTAAAATATGTTAAAAGAAAAAGATTAAGTAGGCAATTAATGGAAAATGCCAAGCCTTTCCTCTCTTCACTCAGATGCAGCTGGTCAGTGAACCTCTTTCTCTTTTTTAAAATTTTATTTTACTTTTATTTTGTGAGATGGAGTCTTGCTGTGTCACCCATGCTGGAGTGCACTGGTGTGATCCTGGCTCACTGTTGCCTCTGCCTCCCGGGTTCAAGTAATTCTCCTGCTTCAGCCTCCTGAGTAGCTGGGATTACAGGCATATGCAACCATGCCTGGCTAATTTTGTATTCTTAATAGAGACAGGGTTTCACCATATTGGCCAGGCTGATCTCGAATTCCTGAGCTTAAGTGATCTGCCCCTGTTGGCCCCCCAGAGTGCTGCTGGGATTACAGGCTTGCGCCACCATGCCTGTCCCCCTTTCTGTTTTAGGTGGGAGCTTGGTCTGGACTCACTCAGCACTTTGGAAGCTGCTGGTGTGCCCACCTACGTGAGCCCCATGGCGCAGGGCCAAGGCTCAGCCTGGCAGTCAGGCTTTGTGTACTGGGGCCTCGAGAACAGCTGGGGTACTCTTCAGGGAAGGGACCAGGCCTGGGAGGGCAGGGGTTAAGCAGCCGCCACTTCAGATGGCCTGTCCTGGGGTGCAACCGTTCATCATGATAAGTGTCATAGTAAAATCAATTATCTGTGTACTTTTGGGAATTACAACTATCATTTTTGTGTGATTTATTTGGTGTATAACACGAACATGGCTATTTGTTTCATCATTCTGAAAGTTCGTCTCAAATTGCTTTGTGTTTCTGGTTTTTGGGAGTGACATGTCCAATTGTTGTCGCCTTGCCTATGAAATATGAGTGGAGGGCTGCACAGCTGCCGGCCTCGTTTCCTGCCTGGTTACGTGCGTTTTGTGCAGGGGAAGGTTTACCGCTTCCATTTCCCTTCTTTTCTCATGGCCCTCCCTGCTCTGGAATCCACCTTTAGACTGAATGATACAGGGTTAAACCCTGGGGCTTTCTTCCCTACCTGTCCTTGAGAACTTCTCTCTCCTGCAAAGATGGGGGTGATCTCTGAAGTATATTGGACTCCCACACACTCCTGCAGCCTTTGCTGCCCAGGGATCACTGTCACTCTCATGCCATGGCAGTCCAGATTCTGGTCTTTGAGCCATTTGCATCTGGGTATAGCAGGTGAAAACTGCCCTTGATATCTTGGGTCAAAAAAGGCTGGTTTGAGAGTTGCCCCACCAATTAACTGGTTGTGTGGCTTTGGACAATTCCCTCAACCTCTCTGAGTTTTCTCATTTGTTAAACAGATGATACGGAGGCGAGGATGACATGAGCTAATAGCCATGGCACATATCTAGTGCTCAGTTAGGGTGCAATAAGTATTAATATGACCTGTTACCATGATCATGGCTGCTGGTTTCTGTGTTGAGCTAAACTGTGTGACTGTACCTCAGTTTTCCCCATCTTGAAAATGGTCTCGTGAGGTGAGTTAAAGGCCTGTGAGAAGAGGAGAAATATGCTATGTGGGATGAGTAATAAAACTTCAGGTAGGAGACAAAGGGTGCAATTTAAACTCTGAAGATTGCTGAGTCATTGTTTTTCCCTCCTCTGTTTGCTGACAGAAGCGCTTGGTGCCTGGGCCCTTTGGGGCAGGCTTTGGAGAATCCCAGGACATGGCGGTTGGCGGGGGAGCGGACAAGTGAGGTTCAGATACTGTCCTTTTCCCACCTGGCCATGGCATCTTCAGGGAGGTTGCTGGTTTATTCCTGACATCTTCTTACCATCATAACACCACCTGACATTTATCAACATGCACAGATCCCTAAGCAATCAGCATAAGGAGTTTTATCCCCCATCTCCTGAAACACTCTAAAACTGTAATTTATACAAGGATAGCTGCTCCATTTCAAGAAATTAGAGCAGCTAATTTCTTGAAATGGAGTAGCTATCCTTGTATAAATTCCTCTTACAGGCTGAGCGTGGTGGCTCATGCTTGTAATCCTAGCACTTTGGGAGGCCAAGGTGGGCGGATCACGAGGTCAAGAGATCGAGACCATCCTGGCCAATATGATGAAACCCTGTCTCTACTAAGTCCCAGATACTCGGGAGGCTGAGGCAGAAGAATTGCTTGAACCCGGGAAGTGGAGGTGCCACTGCACTCCACCCTGGTGACAGAGCAAGACTCCATGTCAAAAAAAAAAAAAAAAAGAAAAGAAAAAAATTCCTGGGCCATCTGGGCATGCTGTCATCAGGAACACCCTGTCATGGCTTTTTTCATCTATGGAGTCCCTGATTTCTCCATTCCTTCCATGGGAATGTGTTATCCTCATTGCCTTACATCCAGATCTTCTCAACCTCCAGGAAGCCTTCCTCCTTCTCCCCATGGGCCATGGTCTCACCCTCCTTTTTGCTTCTAAAAATTCTTGCCTGTACCTCTGTTTTGGTGTCTTTCAGTGTTTCTTTTGCAGCAGGAAACTTGGCACTAGGTATGTGCCAAGGCTATTAGCTCATGTAATCCTCACTTTATTATCACCTTGGTTTTATAAATGAGAAAGCTCAAAGAAGTTGAGGGAATTGTCCAAAGCCACAGAGCAGGGATGCTTAAATACTCACATTACCCACCCAACTCTCCCTTAGTTCCCTTTTGGGGGCACTGTGTCTTTTTCCTCCCAGTACCTTGTTCCGTGTCTGGCACAAAATAGACCCTCCATAGATCTTTCTCCACTGTTAAATGACTAGAAGGAAAATGATCAGGGCTTACTCTTCCTAAAGAACCTCCAAAGCACGTGGCATTTATAAATATGAGCTGCTGCCCAGTGCTTCCTCCCGTCTAGTCTCAGACCCACATTTTGGTGACGACTTCCACTTTGGGCAAGCCTTTTGTTTAAATCTGTCCTGTTTTCCTAAAGTGATGAGCTATGTTAAAGTCCCAAAACAGAGACAGGTGGGCTCTCTGAGGGTGGCAAGGGCAGGATGCGGCAATGAGGAGGAGAAGGCCTGGAAGCTGAGCTGGGAGCACCCCAGGGGAGAAAGTTTGCTTGAGTGAACAGACAGGAGCAGGCCGGAGCTGAGCACAGGATGAGAGATTTGACCTGATATGGTGATTCAGGGCTTAGGGCACAGTTAATGGCAGAAGAACATTTCCAGGAGCCATGGTGTCAGCCTCAACAAGCCCCCTACTCCCCTAAGTACAGAGAGAGCCCACCTGCCCAGCGGCAAGTCAGCAGGGCCACTGAAGGCGAATGCGTCCTCCCTCTCCCCTTCTTCCTGCTCTGCTCCAGGGTGCAGGAGAGAAAATCCCCTGAGTTACTTCAATTACATGGATGACTGGGGAGAGCTTTAGCACAAGTGATAGAGCCACCTGCTTAGATTGGCTGGTGGCTAGTCCCTACCCCCGTCCTCCCCCTAGGCTGCTTAAATAGGCACCACTGACCTTCGAAGGGCACGCCACTAACGCAGGTGTTAACCTTAATGCCACTCACTTGGGCCTGTCATTAGCACTCACGCTGGTGACAGGTGTTTGTTGTGGCCCTCGCAGGAAGGTCAGAACCTTGGAGCTGCTGAGTTCCCTATACTCAAGGCGACACTTGAGGGCTGGCAGGGAGTCAGGCTTGATTCGGCTTCGGCTGTGGCGTGGCCTCAAGGGAGGGTGGGGTCAGAGCAGGCTTTGGAAGTGCCAGGACTGGGAAAAGGGTTTCATGCCTGACTCCTCTTCTAGTTCCTGAGAGATTATTTTCACCCTCCCCTCCCCTTAGACCCTCCCCCTGAGGGTCACAGAGGTGCCCTGGGCCTCTGGTTGGGGACAGCTCTCAGACAAGCTTGGGCTGCTCCTGTTCAGCCCAGCAACTCCAGAAGGCCGTGGTCTCCTGCGGGCAGTGACAGGCAGTTCTGCTCTTTGGAGATGAGCCTCAGGCAGGCAGACGGGCCCCCAGGGGCACAGGGGCTTTGATTTCAACCCCGATAGGGGCCATGCTTCGTCGGGGCCACTCGGGGTCTGCGCCTCACCTGGCCAGTGCCTCTACTGGAGAAGCTGGGGCTAAAACCCAGACAGCACTGTGGACCTTCTGCTTGACAAATAGAGCATGACAAGCTGCTTAGTTTCTTTCTGCATGCTTGGGGGGCGGGAGGGGGGCTGGCAAGGGCGTGGGGCTCAGGCCATGAGTATTCTGGGGTTTGCCTAATGACACTTCCTCACATTTTTACTACCCATTTCTTAAGTCATTGCTCTCAGAGCAATTGTGGCTTGAATTCTCTGTACCTTCTCCCTCCTTCACTCTTGGGAATAATAATAATAATAATAACAACAACTTCCACCACCAAGGCCATTTATTGTGCATCAATCACATGCCAGGAATTTTGCAGGCATTATACCATTTAATTATTATGACAATACGATGAAGTAGACTTCGCTATCCTCACTTTATGGATGAGAAAACGAATACTTGGAGAAGATGCGTGACTTGTTCAAGGTGGAGCCAGGACCCAAACCCAGGTCTGAGTCACGCCCTCTGGTGCAATTAACTTTCCCTTTTGCAGCTGCAGCTGAGAGTGTAGTTCACCAATGCACTCTGTACTGTGGGTTAGGAGTGGGTCTGACGCAGCTTCACCAGCTCAGAGAACTGAGGCCCAGAGAGGTGAAATGAGTCACCTAAAGTCCCACTAGCTGAAGTGCCACAGCTAGCCTGTGACTGAGTTGGAACCCATCTTGACATAGCTGACAAATAACTTGGTTGTGGCCAGAACTGCGCTAGGGCCTTTAGGGGGTACCAAAAAGAATAGGTCCAATTTCCAGTGAGTTGCCATTTGCTGGAAAAAGAGAACTGTATCCATTGTTAATATTTATTGAGCTTTTGCTTTGTGTCAGATGCTGTTTTTTTACATAGAGTTCTCATAACTACGGGTACATACTATCATTACCCTCCTTTTATAGGCAAATAGAGTAGGCTCAGAGAGGTTAAGCAAGGTCTCCAGGGCCACTCAGCTAGGAAGAGTGGGAGATAGGACTTCAGTCCATATCTGGCTGACTGCAGAGTCCTGGCTCTTACTTTTTTTTTTTGAGACCTGGCGTTTACATTTTATGCACAGAGAAGCAACTGGAGAACCATGAAGGCTAAGGTGCAAAAAAGGGACTGCACAGTGGGACATCAGAGAAGAGAGAAAGTGTGTGAGCTGGGGTTGGTTAGGGGAGAGGAATTGGGGGTTGGCAGCCTGGGTGGAAAAAATGTCCCAGATAAAGGCTGGAGATTAAGAAGGGTGACCTGAGTCTCAGCTGTGTGTGTCAGCTTGAAGGTGGGGGGTGTGCCTCTCTATTGACTCTCAGGGTTGATTCCAAGCATTCTTTTGGGAAGCTAAGGCACTTCAACTTGCTGTGAAGGAGAAACGAATGTTTATACATCACGGGTACATGTGTGGCATTTGTTTGGAATTGAATTTAAATTGGACACTGCTGACTACTCATTGTGTGTCTTTGGGAGTCTCAGTTGCACTGAGCTCAGTCGCATTGCCTTTAGGAACTGGATAGTAATAATTACATTATCTATCTCATCATGCGGAGAGTACACATGGGATAATCCTTGATAATCACATGAGATAAGGCTCAGGTGGAAAACCCTTCGTAAAGTTATAAATTGTCCTAAATTATGATGAATTACATATGATGAATTACATATGACTACAAGAATGTTTGGGAGTAAACAGGTTGTGCATGTATATGTGTATTTAAGTGGTTATGATTATATTTATGTATTCAACTGTAAGTGTTAATATTGCTGGGTGCAGTGGGGTGTGCCTATAGTTTCAGCTACTGAGGAGGCTGAGGTGGGAGGATCTCTATATAGTGACATCTCGTCTCTTAAAAAAAAATCAGGCTGGTTGCCATGGCTCATGCCTGTAATCCCAGCACTTTGGGAGGCCAAGGCTGGCGGATCACCTGTGGTCAGGAGTTTGAGACCAGCTTGACCAACATGGTGAAACCCTGTCTCTACTAAAAATACAAAAATTAGCTGGGTGTGGTGGTGGGCGCTTCTAGTCCTAGGACTCAGGGGTAGGCTGAGGCAGGAAAATTGCTTGAACCTGGGAGGCGGAGGTTGCAGTGAGCAGAGATTGAGCCACTGCCTTCCAACCTGAGTGAGACTGTCTAAAAAAAAAATAAAAGTTTTTTTAAAAAGTGAATATTGACAACTGTGCTTATGGTATGTGTGGGCTTATCCTTTGCTCTTGGGGTCAGGCCACTGTGATGCATTACCCAGCAACAAACCCCATAGAAATACCGTGTGAATATACCCTACTGCGTGAGTCCATATGCCAACCACAGTGGCTTCCCCTTGTGTTCTTGTGACCTCAATAACCCCATGAGTCAGCTCCCAGAATCACCATTTTTAAACACGGAATCCAGCCTGATTTTGAACTAAGGTGTGCGGACTCTACAGCCACCACTGCTCTTTCTAGAAACTAGGATCCCTCCAACTGTAGCGAAGGCAGCTGGTGTCTTTCAGAAGTCCCTGCCAGGCAGATGCCCATCTTCTTCTGGGGTCATGTGGAACCCCTATCTCCTTAGGCCCTCCCACTCCCCAGAGTGTCACAGGGAGCTCACTTCACTCCCCTGGGATACTGTGGGTGCCCCCCAGGCTCCTGATCACTCGGTCTGAGGCCAGGGCTCTCCTGAGCTCTTGGAGTCTCAGTCTGAGGCCCTGGGCTCTGACCCTCCCTCCCGTTCTCCAGAGGATGGTGTTAGAGGAATGATGTATTCCCTTCTTCCCATCCAGACTGTGAGGAAACTGCCCTCATCCCACCTGGCCCTGCCAGGCCTGGGCTCGCCCCTGGAGAGGAAGCTAAGCAGGAATATAGAGATTCTCAGGGGCCCAGGGGAGACCCTCCTGCCACCCACTGAGGGGCCACAGAGAATTCATCTGTCATTCAGCCGTGGTGTGATTGGTTCTAGGTCCCGCTGGACTTGTGTTACTCGCTCCTCTGCAGGAAGCTAAGATCTCTTGGAGAGGTCTGGAATTCCTACTGAGAATTCAATCACACATCTGCCCTTAGGCTCTGGGTGGAGCCTGCCATGGGTGGGCTTCTGGAGCCTTTGAAGAGCTGGGTGGGTCGCCATACTTGAGAGCTTGTTGAGGGGTGATTGTGACTTGCTGCCTGACGCTGACACCCTGATGGTCACACACTTCAAGGGGTGCCTACAGACAATACCCTGTGGATGGAAATAGCCAACATCCCTACAGCACAACCAAGCACATTGCAGGGTAGACACTCTACAGATCCTGACGCATAATTTGGAGGTGTAACTCATTTTACTCTGGTTATGAAAATAATATATACCTGTTGTAAGAAATTTAGAAAATGTAGACATGTGTAAAGACAAAATAAAAATACCTCATCATCCTACCACTGAAAGAGAGCCGCTGTTTTCCTTTTGTTGTCTTTCCTTTCATTCTGGCTCTGCCTGCCCAATACACAGCTACGTCTCCTGGGTGTGCGTGGTATATGTGTCTCTGTAATTAACACACTTCAGTTTCCTCCAAATCAGTGAAGTGCAAGTGAGAGGCCTGGAGGTTACTCTTGGCCCTTCCCTCCCACTCTGTGTCCCCCTCCCCGTCCCTTGTCACCCTCTTCTATTGCCAAGTCCTTTTGATTCGCATTTCTCTTTGGTCGCAGTCCACTTCTCTCGCAGCTTCCATCCTGAGGCACTGCAGTGACTCCTCACTGGTCTGCCCAGATCCACACTCTCCCCTCTATTCAGATAGCACAACGGTGAAGTTCTCTGGGGGTAGACTGCCTGGCTTCGCCTCTTCCGAGCTGTGCAACCTTAGGGAAGTTGCTTCACTTCTCCTGAGTCTCAGCTTTCCTACCTCCTAAGATGGGGAGGATTGAATAAGCAAATACGTGTACAACACTTAGACGGGTGCCTGATGTCCTAGCATGCATTCTCCACAGGGCAACAAAGACATGATCATGGCTCCCCACCATGGAAAATATGGCAAAACTTTCTTTCCCATGGCCTTTAGGATGGCCACCAGAACCCTCACTGCAAGATTGCTTGGTTAGGTCTCCATCCTGCTCTCTGAGTTCCACTTACACGCCTCTCTCTCTCTCTCTCTCTCTCTCTCTCTCTCTCTCCTCGTCTCATCCATCTACGCTGGCCTCCTTTTGGTCCTTGAAGCTGCTGCTCTTGCCACAACATCTCTGCGTATTCTCTTCTGTCTGCTTGAATGACTTTCCCCTCTCTACCCCTTTCACATATATTATGCTTCTTATACATGTGATTTGTTCCCCATGTTTTTCTATTAAAAATGACATAAATATGTCTTTGCATATAAATCTTCATGCATACCTCTGATGATGTCCTCCAAATAGACCCTTAAAAGTGCTGAGATTACAGGTGTGAGCCACTGAGCCCAGTGGAGAAGTTACTTACTGGGGGCAAAGCATACAATTCAGGCGATGGCACCACTAAAAGCCTAGACTTTACCACTGCACAATATCCATGGAACAAAACTGCACCTATATCCCCTAAATGTATTTTTTAAAAAATCAACAAAAAAATTGCTTTTCCCAATCCAATGACTGGGTATATACCCAAAGGATTATAAATCGATCTATTATAAAGGCACATGCACATGTATGTTCATTGTGATACTCTTTCCGATAGCAAAGACTTGGAACTAACCCAAATGCCCATCAAAGATAGACTGGATAAAGAAAATGTGACACATATACACCATGGAATACTATGCAGCCATAAAAAAGGATGAGTTCATGTCCTTTGAAAAGACATGGATGAATCCGGAAATCGTCATTCTCAGCAAACTGACACAAGAACAGAAAACCAAAAATTTCATGTTCTTACTCATAAGTGGGTGTTGAACAATGAGGACACATGGACACGGAGGAGAACATCACACACTGGGGTCTGTTGGGGTTAGGGGATTGGGAGCTAGGGGACGGATAGCAGGGGGTGGGGAGACTGGAGAGGGATAACGTTGGGAGAAATACCTAATGTAGGTGACGGGGGGATGGAGGCAGCAAACCACCATTGCATGTGTATACCTATGTAACAATCCTGCATGATCTGCACATGTACCTAGAACTTAAAGTAAAATAAAAAAAATTTTAAAAAGTTGCTTTTCCTACTCTGAGTGGAGGAATGTCTATGTCTGATGGGCCAGCGGCTCATGGGGGCCCTGGACTCAGGGAGGCCTGGCTTGAAGTTTCCTTTAGGGGGGTACCCTCAGGACCCTGTCTCCTTTCTTTTGCCCTACCTCCTTCCCTTTGCCCCTGTCTGCTACCCTCACTGGGGGTGTCTGCTCTCAAACTCACCTAGGGCTGGGGCACTCCTGTGGCCAGGGTTCCGCAGGGCCCTGCTGTCCCCTTTCTCTGAAGGCTGTTTTACTGGATCCCACCTTGTTCTGGGCTGAGCACTGAGCAGCTTAGAACCTGCAGCTCAAGCTTTTGAAAGCAGCTGGGATGAAGCCCCTGTGTCCCTGGAGAGCCCAGGAGCGTTTGCCGTTTGTTCAGGAGAGCCTTGCTCAAAGCTTCAGCCAGACTGCTTCCCCTTTCCAGGATGTTTGGCTTGAAAAAATGGTGAGGGCTTCATCTGGACCCTCCTATTTTGAGATGGGGACCTGGATGACCCCTGGCCTGGCCTCTTGTGGCCTGGCCTCCTGTGGCCTATTTGGGTTCTCTCTGTCACGCTCCTGCGTGTATGACACATGCTTGCTCACTGTTCTAACTGCATTACAAATAGTAACTCATTTCATCATCCCTTAAACCCAATGAGGTAGGTGTTATTATAAAGAGGTAACCAAGCTAGCCAGAGGCTAGGCCAAGGCTTGAACCAGGTGATCTGGTTTGAGTTTGGGGTCCTAGCCTTGGTGTTGGGTCTCTGGATCCCGGTTAGGCGATGTGAGCCTATTAGTGTGCATATGTGTGTAATGAGTGTGTGCACGTGCATGTGTGTGGGTGTGTACGTGTGTGCATGCATGTGTATGTGTGTGCATGAATGTGTGTTCATGAGTATGTCTGTGCATGTGTGTGTATGCATGAATGTGTGTGCATGAGTGTGTGTGTGCGTATGTTTGTACATGAATGGTGTGTGCATACGTGTATTTGTGTGTGAGAGAGAAGCTTTTCCCAGCCCGCTGCGGAGGCTCTCAGCACTGGTAGCACCTGGGAAGCAGTGTGACCTACCCACATAGTGGAAAGGACCTTGCAGGAAGCTGGCCCTGAGCTTGATTTCCGCCCCGCCCCTTGTAAGCTTTGTGTCTTTGGGCATGCCGCGTCACTTCTCTGAGTACTGATTTCCTCATCATGGAGACTATGTTATCTATCTCAGTGTTGTTAATTTCCATCAATGGCTAAGGGAAGTACCTAGCACATGGTAGACCCTGAAATAAATATTCTCCATCTTCTCCTTTCTGGTCCTTCCAGGCAAGCTGAGAGGTGAAGGGAGTTTATTCAAGTCTTTACCTGTGGTGCCCTATCTTCTGTTTGCCAAAATCTCTTTTCACTCTGGGAACCCATCCTGTCACTGACACCTCAAAAAACATCAGTTTCACTTGCACCCAAGTATTGAAGGCTCTCTGCATTATCCTTCCCACTCATTTTCACATTGATTGAAGGAATGGAAGAAGACGGTACTGCTCAGCCCAGATGCTCAAGCCCTTCAAAGGGGCAGGAGGCTGCCTGGTGCCTCCCAGATCCCCCTCACCTGTCCATTTTGCGATGTTGAGGCAGATTCTGGAATAAGCCTCCCCTTCTCTGTCTTGGGCCATGTGCTTGGAGGCTTTTCTCAGGGCCCACATGTTCTACTTTGTCCCCAGGCACCATCCACTTGGCTCTGGACCACGCCCTGCCTAGCTGAGCCGTCCTGGGAGCTGTCAACACGGGTGTGCGTGCTGGTATGCTGGCCTGGGGGCTCAGGAGAGAGAAGGTGTGGGGAGCCGGGAAAAATGCGCTGGGCTGGTTTGCATGACGCGCCAGCATGGAAACCGCCTGCTAATCATGGTGCACAGCTGAGGGTGCCCAGAGCAGGGCGAGGAGGGAATGCGGGGTTGAGCTGTCACAGGAAAGGGAGGAGGCTCTGGGACTCAGGGCACCGGCCTGTAGATGGAAGCTTCAGGCAGGCTGCTTTTTGTTCAAGGTAAAAAAACAAAATGAAATTCGTTGAACCTTGAGCTAGTCTGCCTGTAAGGTAGTAAGCTCCTCATCCTTGCAGGTATTCCAGAGGCTGCAGGCTCACCTGTGGGTGCTGTGGGAGCAAGGACAATTGCACTGGGAGAAAGGTGGTTCCCTCCAACCTTAAGATTCCCTGAGCCTGTGACTGGATTCCTGGCCTGTGGTTTTCAAACTTCAGAGTATAGGTCTTTACTCTTGTTGAATAGCATGTAGGTTGCACTAACCAGGTGCCAGGCTCTGGTCTAATTGCTCACAAACATTAGCTGATGTAATTCTCATCAGCACTCTATGACGTAGGTACTCATATTTCCATTTCATAGATGGGGAAACTGCGCTGCAGATGGGGAACTTGCCAAGAGCTCCCAGCTAGTCAGTGTGACCCGAGTCTGTTCTTTTTTTTTTTGAGATAGGCTCTCACTCAGTCACTCAGGCTGGGGTGCAGTGGCGCGATCTCAGCTCACTGCAACCTTCGTCTCCCAGGTTCAAGTGATTCTGTCTCAGCCTCCTGAGTAGCTGGGATTACAGGTGTGCACCACCCCGCCAGGCTAATTTTTTGTATTTTTGGCAGAGACAGGGTTTCATCATTTTGGCCAGGCTGGTCTTGAACTCCTGACTTCAGGTGATTTGCACACCTTGGCCTCCCAAAGACCTGGGATTACAGGCATGAGCCAATGTGCCTGGCCCTGTTCTCTTTACTGCTGTGCCACTGTGGCCCTATCTGGAGGTGTCTCCAGCAGGCCTGGTTGCCATGCCTTAGTCTGGGCTTGACTAAAGGGAATCTGGCCAAGTGCAACAACAGGCAGGTGATGTGCTCTAGGATGAGTGGGCCTTGCGAGGAGTCCTTTCCTGCGTGTGTATCATAGTCCAAAGATGTGGTGTCACCCAGTCAAGGGAGTGAGGGGACATACCCTCCAGATAGGCAGAGGGCTCTCTCATAGAACCTGGATGCTTGAAAATCCTGGTCAGCAAGCTACCCTATGGCATGTCTGTTATTCACCATGGAACTCCAGGAACTGGGGAATAGGGAGGTGACTCTGTTGATCCCAGGAGACATAGGATTTCCCCAAGAAGGGGACTCAGGCCTGGGGTCAAGGTGAAGGCTGCAGCATCAGAACTGGTAGACAGTGTCAGAAACATTTAGGAAGAGTGATGGAATCCCAGGTCCGGGATGGGAGCAGCTGCCCCTTCAAAAGAGGATGGGCAATGGGGCCTCAGAGACCAGAATTTAACCCCCAGATCTGCCACTAGGTCATGTTGGTTAACCTCTGATTCATGGCTTCCTTATCTGTAAAGGTGAGCGATGATAACTATCTTCCATGATGGTTGCAGGGAGGTCAAATCAGATAATATCTGCTTACATAGAGTCTTGTAAATAATAGTTGCTCACCAAATGTCCTTGTATTTTGTTGAGTTGCTCTTGCCTTGGGTGGGAATTGACCTTATAGAGACAGGGGTGGGGCTGAGCAGAAGGTGAATGTGTGGGGAAGGCTGAAGATGGTGAGAGACTGGAGGGGTTCATCAGGTTAGTCAAGAATGACTTTGTGAGACCCCCCCCTCCGCCCCAGGTGCTAACCTGAAGACCAGGCAACTTGGGGGCTGTGGAAATAGAGGCTACGAAGAAAATGGAGGCCAAAGAATGACTTAGCATACCTGGGATTTCAGGTTAATGAGTTGAAAACTATACCCAGGGCTAGGGAGCTGCACTGAGAGGTCAAGCAAGCTTATCCTTGGCATTTCCTCCCCACCCCTGACCTCTGTCTAGGGTGTTCTCTGCTGTCTTTCTCTGAGTGTTGTGGATACTCTCCTATCTCATCTGCAAAACAAGTGGCTTGGATGGGATGATGACTAAGACCAATGAGATACCTTCCATGGTCTTAAAGATTAAATATTTTACTTTTCTGTTAATCTGAGAACTTAGAAGGATCCCCTCCAAGTTAGAGGGCTACATTGACAGCAGTTAGATGAACAGAAAGGACTAGAAGTGAGAGTGATGGCAACAAGGACAGTCGCTTTCCATCTATAGCTCTCTGGACTTGACGACAGCACTCCGTGTATTAGGTTTCCTGATTATAACCCGCCCATTTTGTAGAGGAGGCTACTGAGGGCCTGAGGTTGTTAAATGACTTGCTTGAGGTCACACAAGTAGTGAGTGATAAAGTCAGGCCCCTAACCAGGGTTTTCCAGTCCTAACTCTGATACAAAGTACTGATGTGAAGACATTGCTCCTATCTAGGCCCCAGTCTCCCCATCTGTGAAATGGGTAGATTGTTCCACTGGCAATAAGATGTGTGTGTGTGTGTGTGCGCACTTGTGTGTGTGTTTTGCGACAGGGTTGCTCTCTGTTGCCCAGACTGGAGTGCAGTAGCATGATTTCAGCTCACTGAAGCCTCAAACTCCTGGGTTTAAGCGATCCTCCTGCCACAGCCTCCCAGTTAGCTGGGATTACAGGTGCACACCACCGTGCCCAGCTAATTTTTTTCTTTTTAGTTAATAGGGGGTCTCACTATGTTGGCCAAGATGGTTTTGAACTCCTGGCCTCAAGTGGTCCTGCGTTGACCTCTCTGTGTGCTGGAGTTACAGGTGTGAGCCACCATGCCCAGCCAGATGTGTGATCTTACTGTTTGCCTTTCACTGCCACCCATCAGAACCAGTGACCTGCTTGCCCTTGGAATGCCAGGGGCTGACCTGGCTTTCAGGAAATGGTCCTGTCCCTGCGGGTGGGGAAGCTCCACTTGGTGCTGGTTGGTAAATGACTGTCTTGGTCTCTGGAGGGTTTGAGAATCACATTTCTCCCTCTTATTGCTATGGGTGACCAACACTGGCTGAAGCTTGAAATCAGGCCCCAAAGGGTGGCCTTGCGGTTGGTTCTGATTTCTCTTTTCACTGTCTAGAGCCCAGAGAGTTTTTCAGACTTTTTGATTGTGAGGAATTGTGGAGGCCCTGCTGTGCCCAGAAAGGCCTTGCTTGGTGGGTGTCTAGTCCAAGCCCTTGCCGTTAGGTGGATGGACCAGATGACCTAATAAAGTTCCTAATAAAACCTCCTGGGCAGATCACCAACCTCCTTCCTCTTTAAAGTCTGATTGAGAGAGGAATGTCTACAGCATCCCTTGGTAACACATTACAGTGTTTCACAACCTTCCTAGCCAGGAAGCTGTTCTTAATGTTTAACCTTAATCCCTCCCGCTGAAATTTAAGGCCCTTTTCTCTTGTTGAGTGCAAATGGAGAACAGCTGCTCACGCTCATCGTCTGACATCAGCTATTTCTCAGGATGACCCTGCGAGACAGGCCAGGGTTATTAGACCGAATTTGGTGCTCAGCAAATATGTATTTATTCCTGCATGCATGGGCCACAGGCTGGTTTGTTGGGTGCAATGAAGAGCTGCAGGTTTACTAGGGTGTCTCTTTAGATGGATGTACATCTCCCGATGTCTATAGAACACTCCAGACCCTGGAGAGTGAAGACCTTGCCTGCCGGACTTGCCTTGAGACCTACTCCACCTCCCCGCAGCAGAAGCTGCTTGGCAGAGGGGAACAGTTTTATGGAGGTGGCTGAGACCTTAAACTCGAGGTAACCCATCTGAGGTGGCATCCAGAGGAGACTGTCTGGCCTCTCCTTCACCTTGGATGTAGCTCTGTTCCTGGGATCTCTTTTCAATCAGCAAGACTGGGGCTGTTCCGAGAGGGTGCATGGATTCCCTGCCATCCCGCATGGCCAAGTGGAGGGTATGGGAAAGAGCCATGAGGGTTTTGTGACCACACAGAGACTCTCCCGGCCCCCTATCGTCTCGGAAAGAAGGCAAGGATGAAATATAATCAAGCAATTAACCACCCCCATCATCACCAAGAACAACAGTAACAGGGACAACAAAACCCACGGATGAAACATCCCTTTCTCAGCTCAGATTTTATTTGGCGCGCGCGCTCTCTGCTGTCTCGGTCTGTGGTTTAGAGAAACCTGGGCAATGCTGTTTGGAAGAACAGGTGAGCAAGGGCGGTGAATTTCAGAGGCCTGGGCCCACCGCCTCCACCCCTTCTCCAGTTTAACCTTTGACAGGATCTTCACCTCTCTCTGATCAGCATTGCTTCTTGTTCAAAGGCCCCAGCTGTGTCTCTCTCCCTGGAGGGCAAGGGTGGCTGGCAGGGGCTCTGCTTGATGAGAGAACTTTAAGGGGCCAATCTGTCCCTGGACACCCCCTCCTGGGCTCGTTTTCTCCAGGAGGCTGCATTCTGATCTGTAAACCTTCTCCTCGGGGCTTAGGGTCGAGCTGTTCCTGATGTTTATCAGAGGCCTGGATCAAAGCTCTCCAGGTCATAAATCTCTCTCTGTGGCTGTCGGGCCCCAGGGCAGCTGAAGAGGGTTGACAGCCCTTTGGACCTCAAAGGAAAAAATGTGCTCTACTCCACCCACTGCCAGCTCTGCCAAGAAGCTGTCCTCTGAGAAAGCCATGGCTGGGCCATTCCATTCAGGGGAGCTGCTGAAAAGAGCTGGGAGGCCAAGAAGAGCTTGTGTGTGCTGAAAGAGAGGAAGCCCAGCTTTGAGGGAGGGGTGCAGGTGCAGCTCCTCTGCGTGGGGGGGCTGGGGGACCTTGTGTGCCTTTTCCTTGTGGCTATGAAATACTTTATGAGTACTTCCATAGGAGGATGGACAGGGGGTGGGGGAGATAAACTCAGCCACAAGGCCCCAGGGCCTCAGGAAGCTTGCACCCAACCCTCTCATTTTACAGAAGAAAACTGTGCCTGGAAGGTTGAAGGGTTTGTTCCTAGTCACACAACCAGGGATCCTCAGGACAGCCAGACCATGAAACCATTTCCAAACTGCCAATCCATGGCAGAGCCTCAAGGCCTCAGGAATCGTCGAGACCCCGTGGAAGCATTGGGAAAGGGCTACCCAGGTTTTGAAGCTCCTCACAGTTCTGGAGTGTACATGGAGCCCACGACTGCAGGGTTTTGCAGACATCTCAGGGATTAGAGGGTATCCATGACAAAGTCAAGGCTGCTGGGGAAAATGAATGAATAAGAGGATTTCAGGGGCAGCTGGGCACAGGAGCTGGTGGGCTGTTGGGGGTGCCCCCTTGCTGGGCAGACTTCCTTCCTGCTGGTGATGGGGGCCTCCTCAGTGCAAAGGTGAAGGGGTGGAGGGGTTGAAGCAGCAGGAATCTATCTCGTTGACAGGTATGGGGTCTTGAAGTCCTTTTCTTTGCCCCAAGATTCCTGGAAGCCTTGGGGCTGAGCTTTGAGTTTTCAAGCATTGGGTGCAGGCATGTTTACGCAGACTCTTACCATCCTCTCTCCTCTTTAGGGCTTCCTAGGAATCAACAATGCCAAGGAAGGAAGGGATTGTAGAAATAGCTTAACCCCTTCATTTACTAACATGGAAATTGAGGCAGAGGGAAGGGACTGATCGTGGAAGGGAGAGCCATCAGCAGAAAGAGACCCTGAGATCTTCTAGTGGGATTCCCAGGAACTCTGGCCAGAGCTGATTCACAGAACAAACGCATGCAAACCTTGCTATCAATAAACTACACATGCACTTACCTAAAACACATAAAAATATATGGTCATGGTTTTGGAGCAATACCCCACAGATAAAAGTAGCTTTAAATCCTCCATAAAATAATAAAGTCTAGTCCTAAACTCCTAGCGGCTCCTCAGGTGATCACAGGCGGCAGGGGCCACTCAAACTTTGATGGCTTGGCCTCTCCACGTATAGAGAGGAGGCGGAAAAGCATCGGGGATGAAGACATGGGCTTGAGTCACAAAGACGTGGGTTCCAGGCCAGGCTTGGCCCTTGCTAACTGCTGGCCTTGAGCAAATTACCCAACACTTTCCTTGTTTGTTCCTACCTCATAGGTAGTTGTACAGATGAAATGATATCAGTTCTCAGAACAGTGCTGGGGACAGAGTACACACTATTCTCAACACATGTTCACTTTTAGAAATACCTTAGGATTCTTAGTCTAAGTGACATTCAAAAGGACCTCACTGGGAGGCAGGACCAAGGTGGAGCCTCTCCTCTTGGACGGGATGTGGGCCTATTTACTTTTACTTCTTTATTTCGTAGGTGCATGCCACCACACTTGCTGATTAATTTTTTTCTTTTTGTAGAGATGGGGTCTTACTATGTTCCCCAGGCTGGTCTTAAACTCCTGGCCTCAAGCAATCCTCCCGCCTCAGCCTCCCACAGTGCTGGGATTATAGGCATGAGCCACCACACCTGGCATCCCTACTTTAAATCTTAAAGACAAATCACCCACAAGGTGCAGTGGGGAAATAGAAGACTGGGCTCAGTTAACTCGGAAGATTTATCTCAGGGATCAGGAAATGAGAGTTTCAGATGTTGGCAGCAGCTAAGTTGCTTTTAGGGCCTTTTTTCTATCCGACTAGGGCTCATCTTGGGCTGAGCTTTAAGGCCCATTAGGGTCTACATTCTGTCCCCCTCAAAATTCATACGTTGAAGTCCTAACCCCAGTGCCTTAGACTGTGGCTATATTTGGAGAGAGGGTCTTTAAAGAGGTAATTAGGTTAAGATGAGGTCATTAGGGTGGGCCCTAGTCCAACAGGAATGGTGTCCTTGTTGGATAAGGGGCAATGTGGACACAGACAAGTGCAGAGGGGAGCACCTGTGAAGAAGCAGAAAGAAGACAGCTGCCTGCAATCCATGGAGGGGCCTGCGAAGGAACCAACCTTGCCAACACCTTGATCTTGACCTTCCAGCCTCCAGAACTGTGAGGCGATCAATTTCTGGTGAGGCAGCCATAGCCACCTTTCTATGGCGCTCATGCTTCCGGTTTGGCAGAGGGGAAGGGACCATGGGTCAGTGCTTCTTAGACCTTCGTGTGTGTGAAACTCACTTCCTGGGGAGCTGGATTAAGATGCAGATTCTGTGAACATCTAGTTTCCCCTTTCCCATCCCTTATCTAATTGGCTCCTCAGTAGAACTGCGTGAAGTAGACAGGGCAAGAATTTTCATCCCCATTTTCTAGATTGAGAAACTGAGTCTCAGATGGAGGAATCACAGCAAGTGAGTGGCAGCCACGCCTCCAACTTAGGTCAAGTGAGGCATCCTCATGTCCCATGTCTGCTGTAATTTCCTGATCCCTAGAGGAGACACCTGGGGAGATGCCCTAGTGACACTGACTGAGTTTCTTCTTGTCACCCAGGCTGGAGTACAGTGGTGCAATCTCGGCTCACTGCAACCTCCACCTCCCAGGTTCAAGTGATTCTCCTGCTTCAGCCTCCCGAGTAGCTGGGATTATAGGTGCTCACCACCGTGCCTGGCTAACTTCTGTATTTTTAGTGGAGATGGGGTTTTGCTGTGTTGACCAGGCTGGTCTTGAACTCCTGACCTCAGGTGATCCACCTGCTTCAGCTTTCCAAAGTGCTGGGATTACAGGTATGAGCCACTGTGCCCAGCAGGGCTCCCTTTTTGACAGACACTGTCTTAGACCTCAGGCTCCCTCAGGCCTTTGCTCCTGAGGGTTGGAGCAGAGGGAGGATGGGAGGGGTCCTTCCCCATCACAGCACGGCTAGGTTGGTGAGAGGGGCTGGGAGCTCCGGGATCTGTCTGGACATGCAGCCACTCCTGGCACTCCCCATCCCTCCTTCCACCCAGCCCCTCTGCCTTCCAGTAAGTGAATGAAGTCAGGAAGGCCCCGGGCCATCTCAGGTGAGGGAGGGAGTGGGCACGGCTTGGCACTCCACGGGCTCGCCATCGGGACGGGCGTGGAGATGGTGTGAACTCCTTGGTGTCTTGCTCTTGTCAGCTTCCAGCATGACATATGCACAAAGGTACCTTTTATAGGTGGGAAATTATAGGTGCTGCCACTTCAAAGGCCTTGGCAACCAGAGCACCTCTTTGATAGATGACAGTATTATTAATGGTGATTTATTGCTGGGGCCATTTTGACAACAGAAATAACCAGTTTCCCCACCTTTTTGGCTCCCTTCTCCCACACCTTGCTGGGGATTTTTTTTTCTTTTGGCTGGTCCTGTGTTTTTTTCTGGCTGTGGGGGTTACCTCCCTGCACGAGGAGGCACGGGAGGGAACCCATGGCAGGTCTGTTTAAGGCACACAGTGAGGCATCCGGCTTATTAATTTGTCATCATGTGTCATAAAGTTTAGTGAAATGTTGGCAGATTGTAATCCTAAACAGGGCAATTACCCTTTTATTAGAGTGGCGCTCTCTCTCTCTCTCTGTCTCTCTCTCTCTCTTTTATTTTTCTCTCTTGCCCTGCCTCCACTCCCTTTCCTGGGATTGTTCTTACCTCTGCCCTACTTGCACAATTAGTCACGAGTGGAGGTCACCTGCTTCATAATTATCCCAGAGTACGCCTGGCCTTGGCCAGGCAGAGCTGAAGGGGAAGGGGCGTATGAGAGCTAACAGCTGTGGGGCTTGCTGCAGCGAACTGGCCTCCCGCATTCGGGGACAAAGTGCTGTCCCAGGCGGGAGGCTGCTGTAGGAGGGCAGTGGTCTGAGGTTTCTGGCTCCAGGCAGTGAGAAGGGAGAGCGGAGAGAGAGCTGACAGGAGCGACTGAGCCTCTGTGGACTTCATCACTCACCCAGAGTTTCCTGCAGAGCTACCTCCCTCTGCCTTTTTCTCCCTCATTTTTGTATCTCCAACCAGAGGTGGAAAATAAGAAAGGAAGTGGCAGTGGGTGGTGGGGGCATGGGATATGAGGACTCCTCACTTGATCTGAATTGGAGGTTCAGCTGCCACTCACTTGCTATGATTCTTCCGTCTGAGACTCAGTTTCTCAATCTATGAAATGGGGGTGAAGCATCTTGCCCCGTCTGCTTTCTACATTTTAGAGAAGATCAAATTAGAAAAGCGATAGGAAAGGGGATGACTCATGGTAAATCACTCCACAAATCTGAGAGATGACTGTAATTTCATATGTGTGACCACATGGTCTTATGTCATGTTAACAGAGCTCCACGCCTGTGGTGATTCCAAAGGATCATTGAGTATATTGAGATTCAGACTTCTGTCTCTCTCTGCATTCCTCAGGGTTTTGATGACCCTGGTTTCTAAATCTGCTTGGGAGGCATTGGTTGACTCTGGTCTGAACAGTGGGAGTTCTGGGCACACACATGTTAATGTTACATGAACAGTGCGAGGTTAAGACAAATGCGGGTAGGCTGGAGGCGACAATGGAGTCGCAGTTTGCCAGATCTGAAAAGGACCTTAGAGATTACCTAGTTGAATTGCCCCTGCTATAGATTTGTAAATCGAGGCTCAAAGAGGTAGAATAACTTTCCTAAAAATCATCAGAGAAATTATAGGCAGACTGGGGACTAGATCTCCCGCCCCAGACTCAGCCCAGTGCTCTGTCTACCAAAGCCTGTTGACTGCCTTGACTCTGGGTGCTCCTTCTCCTCGTCCTTCATCACCAGTCAGCTCTCAGGAAAGCACCTGCTAGCAGTCATTTACACCTGAGCCTGAATTTAAGTCAACATTTAGTTCTCCCAGGTGCATTTGTTTTTTTTTTTTTTTTGAGACGGAGTCTTGCTCTGTCACCCAGGCTGGAGTACAATGGCATGATCTTAGCTCACTGCAACCTCTGCCTCCTGGGTTCAAGTGATTCTTCTGCCTCAGCCTCCTGAGTAGCTGTGATTTACAGGTGCCCACCACCACACTTGGCTAATTTTTGTATTTTTAGTAGAGATGGGGGTTTCACCATGTTGGCCAGGCTGGTCTCAAACTCCTGACCTCAGGTGATCCACCTGCCTCAGCCTCCCAAAGTTCTGGGATTACAGGCGTGAGCCACTGCGCTCAGCCACATTTACTTTTGAAGCCCGATCCCGTCTTATAGATTGTTCCCTGTCAATGGCAATTCCAGCACTGGGGAGAAGAGAGGCCAGGCAGGGCTCATGATTCTCACCCCGGAGACCCTGCCACTTGCCTACTCTTATTGCCTGATGGACACATAGTTCAGTGCAGTTAAACCGCACTGGAGCCAGATCTGTGCATCCATAGTTCAGAGCGAGTTTGTCAGGAGCTGTCAGGGAGTAAGGCTGGGTAGACAGATGGAGTCAGACTCGTTTAAAAATAGAAAATCAGCATAGGTTTAAAAATGAAAAGAAGCCAGACAGAGTGAAGGTGGTTTCTAAACCAAACACCTGTCCCTTCTGTTTGTTTTCTGGTTTCTTTCCCCATTGTTGGAGAATGCTAGAAGGCAGACTAGTATTAAGAACTCTAAGTTCCTGGCCTGGCATGGTGGCTTACACCTGTAATCCCAGCAGCTTAGGAGGCCGAGGCAGGAGGGGATCACTTGAGCCCAGGAATTTGAGACCAACCTGGGCAACATGTTGAAACCCCACCTCTACAAAAAATACAAAAATTAGCCAGGCATGGTGGTGCATGCCTGTAGTCTCAGCTACTTGGGAGGCTGATGTGGGAGGGTTGCTTGAGCCCAGGAGGTCAAGATTTCAGAGAACCATGATCGCACCACTGCACTCCAGCCTGGGTGACAGAGTGAGACCTTGTCTCAAAATAAAAACAAACAAAAAACTCTTACATTTGAAGTGTCTGGTGCAGGGAGAGTTTCTGAGGCCTCATGTTTATCAGGGCACTGAGCTATGTGTGGGATAGTGAGGGGGAGAGACACCATTCCAACATCTTGGAGCCCAGGTCTAGAGTTCGGGCCACAGATGAGAGAGAGGAAGAGACTCCCACTGCAAATGGGCTGGGCTTCCCTGCTTTTGCCCACTGAGTGAACAACAGTGCTCTTTCTGTAGGTCTCTTTGAGCCTTAAGCATGGAATGCGATGAGATTGAACAGTGATAAAATGTATTGCTGAAGCTTCTCTTCATTGATATGCAAAGGGGAAGAAAGAATTTAGAAATGATCTGAGGTTTCCAGCTTGGGGAGAGAGAAAGTGAGAGGAAGTGGGGCCCTCAGGGGAATGGAATGAACACCTCCGATTTCAGGCTTGTAGATTGCAATAGGGAGAGGCAGCCACATGCAAATGTCCTTCCTGGATCCTGGAAACAAGGTCAAAGCAGAGATGGACAAGTAGGAGCGCAGCCTAGAGGAGATAGGTGATGCCTGAAGCCATGAGAAGGGTGTTATCTCTGCAGGAAGAATTGCAACACCGCCTCCCAGCTGAGCAAACAGTCTGGGCTGGGATGTGAGTGGTATCACACTCTGCACTCACTTCCTCCTTCAGTGGTCATTTGAGAGTTCACTGGGGCTGACCTACCCTCTTGGTCCTGAAGGGCAGAAAGGAATGGAGAATAAAGAAGGTCCAAGGTACATCTCTTCCTCCTCTTCCAAAGCCACGAAGGTACCTATGGATTTGCAAGCTGTGTGTGGTCACTGTGGACAGAGAGACTCCTACCCCACTGGGGGGCTTTGCCATGCCGAGGCACAAATCACAGCTTCTCTTTGCCCTCTGAAGTCAAAGGGAGAAGACAGGGGTTGTCCATCTTTTTCGGCAGCCTCAGATGATCCAACCTAATATACGTCATTAACTAATTGTGTGATCTTGAACAAGTCACTTTATCTCCTTGTGACTCAAGTGAACATAGGGGTATAGAGCATTTGCCCTGCTGACCTCATTGGAGCATTGTGAAATAATAGCTAATGAGATAGTGCATAGCAGGTGTTTTGTAAACTTAACAGTGATAGGCATAGCTTAGTTCCCATGAGAATGACTCTGACGATTATCCGTGGCATTGGAATACCGACGTCCCATCTCTGAGAAAGCTCCAGGGGCAAAATGCTTCTGATCTCAAACTGTAGGACCAGATTTCTTGTTTACAGGACAGGGTGAGCTCCTTCTCTTAAGGGTCAAGGGGGTGAAGGAGAATTCCCTGCTTTTGGTGGGGGGTTCCTTCTGAAAGCTATGCCCTGATCCCATCTGAGGAGGGCACCCAGTCCCAGTTCTGTCTGGAAGCATCCTGCCCAGCCCCAGGGCCAGCCCCATCCCAGCCAGGCCTCTGAGATGTCAGACCTGAAAGGTAGCTGCTGCCTCTCTTGACAGGTGTCTCCGCCAGAGCTGGGAGATGAGGAGATAGGTGAGCCAAGTACCTTTCCTCCTTGAATTGATAACTGCTGTGCAATGAAGCTCTATACTTGCTAAATAAAACCTCTTGCCCCATCATGATGGATTTATGGCTGAAACACCTTATCTGAACTGAGAATATTTTATGAGTGTGCATGGGTGTGTGTGGGATAGGAGGAGGGAAAAGGCAGTTTTGCAAAAATTTCCAGAGGTGCTCCGTAATCTGCCCTACTCCGAAGTATTATCTAGAAGCTCTTTCTAGATCTGCCAGACTTAAGTATCTATAAATCTTCTCCAGATTCTAGCACAGTGTAGATGTCTCATGAAACATTTGCCCATGATGATGATGATGACGAAGGCTGTGGTCTGGAAGGGGACTCCATTTTTGATAAGTTTAATTCAATCCAGCAATTATTGGACAAATGCTCATTTTTGCTCAGGGCTAGGAAAACTACTATTATTATTATTTTGGTAGGGTGGAGAAGGGGGAGGAATGGAGAATATAAATGTAAATGACACATACTCTTTTCTCTAGATCCTTGGTCTATATTGAGGGGCCAGAACATGCACATTCGGAGTAGATGGGGGGCAGGAGGGGCTGGAGTGGCGACAACTAATAGCCCAGAGTGTAGCTTCAGGAGCTGGACACACCTGGTGGGATCTTCGGTAGTTTCTTTTTCTTTTTCTTTTTTTTAAGACAGAGTCTCGCTCTGTCTCCAGGCTGGAGTGCAGTGGTGTGATGTTGGCTCACTGCAACCTCTGCCTCCTGGGTTCAAGTGATTCTTGTGCCGCAGCCTCTAGAATAGCTGGGATTACAGGTACCCGCCACCTCGCCCAGCTAATTTTTGTATTTTTAGTAGAGACGGGGTTTCACCATGTTGGCCAGGCTGATCTCGAACTCATGACCTCGTGATCTGCCTGCCTCAGCCTCCCAAAGTGTTGGGATTACAAGCATGAGCTGCCATGCCCGGCCTCTTCAGTTAGTTTCTTGTCTTTTGAGCTCCTCAGTTTTCTCCCCTCTAACATGGGGACAACACTATTCCCTAGCTCCAAGGTTGGTGTGAAGGTCATAGGATTTGTGTAGGGGTTACTCGATACTGTGTAGGATCAGTGGCTCAGTAGCATCACCAACACAAGGATGAAGATGAAGGACCAGGACCCACTGACAGGGCCAGGCTGGAGATGATCAGGAGTAAGGAACCATCACAAACTCAGGGCTCTGTGTGTGCTGGTTATCCCATTCTTTTGCAATCTTGTAAAATGTAAAATTAATTTAACGGGTAATACATCCAAGTGGCTTAGAAACCAAAAGGTATAAAGAAAGATGCAGCAAAAAGGAAAATTGCTCTCATTTCTGACCCCTCACTATTGTGTTCCCCCTTCTCACAGGCAGCCACTGTCATCGGTTTCTGGGGCATTCTTCCTGAGGGCGTCGTACACCCAGCATCTAATGATGCCCCTTTTCTTCCCCTTTCTTGTTTTAACCTAAAAGGAGGAACTGGGAGTTGATGATAGCTGTAGCGTGGAAGGCAGCAGCTGGAGGGAGGAAGCTGGATTTATCTGAGCACCTACTATGTGCCAAGCCCGGATAAAATCTTATCAGTTCCAGTGAAATTCAGAGAAAGATTCACTGTCTTAGAATCTGAAAACATCAGTACTGGAGGGGAAGGTGGAAGCCATCTGGGGTAATCTCTTTCATTATTGATACAGAAGTGATTTGCCCAAAGTTCCAGAGCTTTCTGATTTTTGCTTCTTCTTGCTAGGAAAGCAATTATCCTATAATAATCCTTCCTTACAGGCAAAAATATTTCATGGTGCACCTGCCTTGCTCACCAGTAGAATGACAGTCTCTGCAAACCTGTGGGTCATCTGGGCCCTGGGCCAGCCTCCTTGTTTCACGCCAGCCTGTGGGCAGCCTACCCATGCTGGCAGCCATCATCGTAGCTCCCTCCTGTTGTACCCCTGCCTCAAATCCCAGGACTTGTTTCTGCCAGCTTTTTCCCCTATTGCTCCTTGTCTTCCCACCCCTCCCAGGACTCCGGTCACCAGGATAGGTGTATATCCAATCCCTGCTAAAGTGCCAGCAGGAGAGATTTGGGGAACCTTTCCAAGTAAAGATAGTTTTACCTGTTAGGGGTTGACTGTGTCATCCCCGCCCACAAATTCAAATAGTGAAGTCCTAAACCTGCCAGAGCATCAGAATGTAATTATCTTTGTAGATAGGGTCTTTAACGGGGTAATTAAATTAAATTGAGGTTACTAGGGTGAGCCTTAATCCAATATGACTGATGTTTTTATAAGAAGAGGAAATTAAGATACAGACAGGAACAGAGGGATGGCCAAGTGAAGACACAGGGAGGAGATGGCTACCTACTCACCAAGCCATGGCCACCTACCATCTAAGCCATGCCACCTGCCATCCAAGACATGGCCACCTACCATCTAAGCCATGCCACCTACCATCCAAGCCGTGGCCACCTACCTGCCAAGCCGTGGCCACCTACCATCTAAGCCATGCCACCTGCCATCCAAGACATGGCCACCTACCATCCAAGACATGGCCACCTACCATCCAAGACATGGCCACCTACCATCTAAGCCATGCCACCTACCATCCAAGACATGGCCACCTGCCATCCAAGACATGGCCACCTGCCATCCAAGACATGGCCATCTGCCATCCAAGCCGAGGTCACCTACCTACCCGCCAAGTCATGGTCACTTAGCCACCAAGGAGTGAGGCCTGGAACAGATCCTTCCCCAGAGCCCTCAGTAGGAGCCAACCCTGCTGACATCTTGATCTCAGGCTTGAAGCTTCCAGAGTGATGGGACAATCCATCTCTGTCATTTAATCCACCCAGTGTGTGGTCTCTTGTCACAGTCGCATTAGCCAAGGAACATACCCGGTCCCTTCTGCAGTCATCTGGCTCAGGAGTGGTTCCAGTCAGGAAGCTCTGAGGCCAGGCAATATTGGGGCACTCCCTAGAAGGACCCAAGGGAGCTATTTGGGAAACAGGAGGGCTGGTGTGGCTTCTCAACATGCCCACCATAAATCCTGGGCCATCCTTGGTGCCGATGGGACCTGCTGTGTGTGTGGTCAACTGAATGCCAGGAAGCCAGGCTCTGTAGATCCCTGGTTCTGACTGTTGTGGAACCTTGGGCAAATCCCCTCACCTCTCTAAGTCTCAGTTTCCTGATCTGTGCAATGAAGAAAAGGATGAGTGTCCCACTTGCTTTGAGGCAGTGGTATGGATTAAATGATTAAAACACTGAGTGCAATTGCAAAAATATGGAACCAGCCCATCAATCAATGAGTGTATAAAGAAACTGTTCTCTCTCTATATATGATAGAACACTACTCAGCCATAAAAAGGAATGAATTAATGGCATTCACAGCCACTTGCATGGTATTGGAGACTATTATTCTTTTTTTGTTTGTTTGTTTTTGAGACGGGGTCTTCCTCTGTCACCCAGGCTGGAGTGTAGTGGCACGATCTTGGCTCACTCCAACCTCTGCCTCCCAGGTTCAAGTGATTTGGGATTGGAGACTATTATTCTAAGAGAAGTAACTCAGGAATGGAAAGGCAAACATCATATGTTCTCACTCATAAGTAGGAGCTAAGCAATGAGGATGTAAAGGCATAAGAATGATACAGTGGACTTTGGGGATTCAGGCAGAAAGGGCGGGAAGGGGATGAGGGATAAAAAGCTACAAATTGGGTTCAGTGTATACTTGCTTGGGTGATGGGTGCACCAAAATCTCACAAATCAGCACTAAAGAACTTACTCATGTAACCAAATACCACCTGTTCCCCAAAAACCTATGGACATTAAAAAAATAAAAAAATAAAATGTGCTGGCAAGGCACCGAAGGTACCCCGCATTGGTGATGGCGATGCAGGTAACGGCACTTTCTCTCCCTAGTGGGGCTGGTGGTGCCCATTCCTGGAGGCCCCACTCTGAGTCTGAGGAGGAACTAAAGCTTTCCTGGAAATACCAGGGCTGCCATTTAGGAGACCCCTATTGTTTGTAATTTCTTCTTGGTAAGCAGAAAGCTCTAAGCCCTGCAGCTTCCGGTGAACGTCAGAATATTTGAATATCTGAGTTCCTTGTCCTCAGGTCTCGTTTTTTTTAAATTAAAAATGCAACAATGTGTTTTGTGGAAAATTTAGAAAGTACAGATAAACAAGAGAATAAAAAACATGAATTCTTCTGTTGTACCCCCTGCCCCAAATCCCAGGACTTGTCACTGCCAGCTTTTTCCCCTGTTTCTCCTTGTCTTCCCCCCCTCTCAGGACTCAGGTCACCAGGATAGTAGTATATCGCTGAAGTGCCAGCAGGAGAGATTTGGGGAACACTTCCAGGGTTCCTGTCAAAGCTGAAGGTCTGTCCTTCCAGCTTCTTCTTTAAATGTGTGTATTTTCAGAAAAATGAAACTCTGTTGCACATAATACTTCATAACTTTTTTTGTTTTTAAAGACAGGGTCTCACTGTGTTGTCCAGGCTGGAATACAGTGGTGTGATCATAGCTCACTGCAGCCTCAAACTCCTGGCCTCAAGTGATGCCACCTCAGCCTCTCAAATTGCTGGGATTTCAGGTATGAGCCACTGCACCCAGTCTATAACTTTTTTTTTTTTTTTTTTTTGGAAACAAAGCCTTGCTCTGTCTCACCCAGGCTGGACTGCAGTGGTGCAATCTTGGCTCACTGCAGCCTCTGCTTCCCAGGTTCAAGTGACTCTCTTGTCTCAGCCTCTCAAGTAGCTGGAACTATAGGCATGTGCCACCACACTCAGCTAATTTTGTATTTTTAGTAGACACCGGATTTCACTATGTTGGCTAGGCTTGTCTTGAACTCCCGACCTTGGGTGATCCTCTTGCCTTGGCCTCCCAAAGTGCTGGGATTACAGGCGTGAACCACCGTGACTGGCCCCTGTAACCTATTTTAAAGTCAATGATGCATCACAAACATTTCCCCATGTTGACCTAAATCCATCTCCACCGCAACTTTTTAGTTAGGAATGACCAAAAAGTTCAGATGAACGGTTCTAGAGACCACTAAATGTAGGGAGGAAAAGGGTCCCGGGCACGGCTTCTCCTCTCTGCCTAGCGTTAGTTTGCAGGTGTGTGTCTCACCAGGGGCAAGTGAGGTTCCGGGAGAACCCTGAACTTAGGGTCAGACAGGCCAGGAGTCCAGTTTCAGCTCTGCCATCGACAAGCTGTAAGTGGGAAAGGAAAGAGCTGGGGCAAACTGCTTCCTTTTCCCAGCCTCTCCCAAGGATTAATGGCATATTGTAAGTGAAAGAAATTTGTAGCCCTGGCACAGTGGCTCATGCCTGTAATTACAATGCTTTGCGAGGCCGAGGTGGTAGGAGTACTTAAAACCATGGGTTTGAGACTAGCTTGGGCAATGTAGTAAGACCCCATTTCTATTAAAAAAAATTAGCTGGGTATGGTGGTGCATGCTTTTAAGTCCCAGCTACCTGGGAGACTGAGGTGGGAGGATCGCTTGAGCCCAAGAGTTTGAGGCTGCAATGAGCTATGATTGTGCCACTGCAATTCAGCCTGTGTGACAAAGCGAGACCCCATTTCTAAAAAGAAACAAATAATAGAAAGAGCTTTGTAAACTGGCAGCCACAATTAATACAAGCTCATAGATGAACAAAGGACATTTTGTTGGTTTCGCAAAGGAAAAAAATCCTATGTCTGGAGGGTCATGAGGTACCATGAGTGAAGGAGAGTTGGGCTTGTAGGGAGGAGGAGAATTTGAAAGAAAGAAAATTCTATTTGAGTTTTGAGAAAGAATTTGGATTTTGAGAACAGACTCTTTGGTAGATGAAGGAGTAAGTCAGCTCAGTTTAGAGGAAGGGACGGAAAAGGTCGATTTTAAGGAAGCCAATAATAATCAGTAATAGTGATGAGGAGGATGAGAGCTAACTCACAGTTTATTTACCATGTATCAGACACTGTTCTAAGCACTTCACAGTGAGCTGTGATCATACCACTACACTCCAGCCAAGGCAGTAATGCAAGACCCTCTCTCTCTAGAAAAATTAAATAATAAAAAAATGGAAATAATATTGATAAAATTTTTCTAGAGATAGGGTCTTGCATCACTGCCTGGACTGGAGTGTAGTGGTATGATCATAGCTCACTGCAGCCTCCAACTCCTGAGTTTAGACGATGCTCCTGCCTCAATCTCCCAAGTAGCTGAGACCACAGGCATGTGCCACCACACCTGGCTAATGTTTTATTTTTTGTAGAGGTCAGACCTTGCTATGTTGCCCAGGCTGGTCTTGAGCTCCTGACCTCAACTGATTTTCCCACCTTGGCCTCCTAAAGTGTTGGGATGTTACGAGTGTGAATCACTGTCCCTGGCCTATCCCCAGTTTTTTTTAGATGAGAACACCGAAGCACAGATGAAGGAACTTATTAAGTGGAGCAGCCAGGGTCTGAGCCTAGGGGCCATGCGTTCTCCTGGACTGCACACAGCCTGGACCAAGGAGGCAGGGTTGGAGAGAGAACCCCCTAGACAGACTGAATTTGAAGATGTGAATGTTGCATCTATTTGTTGTCGTCTATTTGGAGACAACAGATGTTGAGTAGTTTCTCTGCTCCCTTGGCACTCAGGGAGACCCTCCAGAAGAAATTTGGATTTGTGACAACTTGGGGAGTGCAGGGGTGAGGAGTTGGGAGGAGATGATGGTGTCCCGGCCATTCTTTTTCCAGAGCTCCAGGGTGGTGATCCGCGGGAGGGAGCTGTCTGCTTCCGTCAAGGCCAATGATCTATGTCATTCTTCACCATCGCCTAGCCAAGAGGAACTGAGACTGGTGAGAACCCCCACCGCGGCTTGAGATGGATCCTGGGACCCAAAGTGGGGCCCTATAGTGGGTGTGGGCTGTGGTCGGTGTTTCTCGGTTTACAAAATAATCACAGCTTCCCCTTCCCCTCCTTCTTCTTCAATCTTCCCTCCCACCCATTCTTCCTCCCCACTGTGACCTGGTGGAGGCAGCAATAGAAGGGGTGGGCAGAGGCAGAAGAAGAGAGTCCGATGCTACTTTCTGGGAGTGGATGATGAGAGACCCCTATAGGTTACCCTTAGGCCCTGGAGAAGTTTGGAGGGGAATTCTGTGTTCCTTTTGTCTATGTGGGGAGGAAATAGAAGAACCAGTATCATGGGGCCTGCTCTGCCTGCTGCTGTCAAAACCTGCTGACAAGTACACGACATACTCCTGCTGCTGTGGTCAGGGTCCCGATACCCTCCGTGGACCCAGAGAACCCATGAAGAAACTTAAATCAGATGCTGGTCCCCTCCAGTCCATTCTGCCCGGCCTGGGGCTGGCTGTGGGTAACTGGGAAAATAGCCACAAAACAGAAGGTTCTGGAAGCTTCCTGATGGGCTGGCTAGAGGGAGGCCTGAGTGTGGCAAAGGTAGCAGAGGGGTCAAGTGGTTGGCAGAGTGCATTGCTGATTTAATCAACAATGTGCTGGGTGCTGAAGACTGAGGTCACCACAGCACACTCCAGTCTCCACATCCCACTGGGTCAAGAAACGTTGCCATGCAGGAGACAGCAGGTGAATGGACAAATGGTCTTCCCGTCAGCCAAGTACCCAGCCAGAGGTCCCAGGAGGGTGCTGGAGGCACTGGAGGAAGCTGAATGGGCTCCACACAGAGGGATCCTTACTGACAGGCAATCCCTATGCAGAGAGCTCTGCCTCATCCCCACAGCTGGTCCTTTTTCTTGGATGTGGGTGTACATACACACACACACACACACACACACACACACACACACAAACACCTCACATACTTTATGGGTTGATGTATATCTTTTTTAAAAAACTTAATGATATGTGGAATCTGAAAATGTTGAACTCATAGAGTAGGGAGTAGAATGGTGCTTACCAGAGGCCTGGGAATGTGGGTGTGGGGGAGAGGTGGTTGGGGAAAGGGGATGTTGGTAAATGGGTGCAGAGTTTCAATGACACAGGAAGAATATGTCTGGTGATCTGTTGCACAGTAAAGTGACTGTAGCTAATAATAATGTATTGTACTTTTCAAAATAGCTCAAAGAGAGAATTTTACGTGTTCTAACCACAGAGAAATGATAAATATTTGAGGTGATAGATACTCCAATTACTCTGATTTTATCATTCCACAATGGATACATGTATTGAAATGTCACATTGTACCCCGTAAATACATACAGTAAAATTAGTATTTGTCAATTTCAAATAAAACTTTTAAAGAAGAAAAAATTGGTGGGGAAAAATTTAAACTCCAGCAAAACTAGAGGGAAGAGCTTAGCGACTCTCCATGTGCGGTACCCATCTCCCAGCTTTCACAGTCGTCTGCATTTTGCTGATTTCGTTTCATCCACCTTCTCAGTGTATTCTAATAACCAGCCGCAATTCCCAGCTTTCAGAATACAGCTCTCACTCCATCCTTACAGCAATGCTGGTGGATCAAGCAGAGTAGTTATTATCATCATTTTATAAAGAGAAGACCTCAGAGAGGTTCAGGAACTCTTCCAAGGTTGTACAGCAACTACAATCTCTGATGCCTAAGCTGACCCTGTCACTGGCTCACAGGCTCATTTCTTTCTTTTTTTTCTTTATTGTTGGACCACAAGACATTTTTACTTTTATTGTATGTACTTCATGTTACACCCTACATTGTTCACTAGTCTAGGTGAGATGATACGTGACATATAGAGGAATGTTATTTATAAAATACCCCAAACCTTTCAAGTTTTTGCTCATTAATTTCACCAAATGCTTAGAAATAATTTGCATTCCTGGGCACAAATTTCATTTCTTCCTTCATAATGCCCACAATATGAAACAATTATTAGTAACTCACCTAAGTATGGCAAAAGATGCAAAACAAGAACACAAAAATGGAATGCAAAAGGAAAACAACCCATTTACATGGTAGTTTATAAATAAGCGAAGGCTTGAGAAATGAATTTTAGAACTAAATATAATTTTTTCCATAAACCAAAATTGCATTTATCTTACCTACAAATCATGTGCAAATGCTTGTGAAACAGGCTTTCTTAGAATAAACCCATTTTGACTCACTCAGCACAGTTCAAAGACAAAAAAGTTAAGATCTTTTGTAGAGAAAAGACTTTTTCTAAATTTTTAATTTTTGCTGGGCTACCCCATAGGCTGTGAGCCCAGAGTAGCCAAGAAAAGCCTTTTAAAAACCCAAGAGATGTCCTTCACACAAACTAAACCCTGATTTTGCATGTAATGGGCTATTGATTTGGCTTAATTTTATCACACACCAGACTTGCCACATTAGCAAAGGGAAGACAAAGGCAGGCTAACAACACAAGAAATCACAAATGCATTAATACATTTCAATTTGAGAGCAGGTACTGTTTATTAACTGACCGGCTTAGAAAAATAATCATGGTGGACACCTTAGTTTGTTCTTCTAATAAGCCTGTTGATCTGGTCCTCTCTGTCGCCAGCATCTCCACTTTCTACAAAACGGGTGGTCTTTTTCTTCATTCTGCCTCGTGGAGAAGATAATTTGAAGGGCCACAGGAAGCTATTTGCTTCTTTGAAGCCTTTTCCAACAGTATAGATCTCATGAATCAGATCCCCCATGCAGATGATGCCATATTTACCAAGAGATCGAACAATCAAAGCATTATCTGTCAAAGCAATTCACTTTTTGATTTTGCCACAACCATATTTGTAGATTAGTTCATTTATTGACTTCAGATTTGGGTACTCCAGTGCAGTATATGGCTCTATAGTCCTCAGCATGTTAACTGAAGTCTTGTGGAGCTTCACAAAGGTTCCGCTGAAGACTTGACAAAGGCGAAGCTGCAACACCTTTCGGACCTTTGGGCTCACACCATTGATACCTCTGATCCTGATGACAAACGCCGATTTGGGTGCTGCAGGTACATGGAAGTTGCCAGCTTTCCTTGCCATCCTTGCCATTTGAATTTCAGTTCTGTACATCTGCCTATATTCCTTGTGATAGTGCTTCGCTTCTTCATAGATAAGCTTCCTCCTTGACTTTCGAAGCATCTTTTGGGCAAACTTCTTTCTCAGGCTCTTTATCTGCAGCTCTGCGAAATTCCTTCGCTTTTTCTTAAGGGTTTCTGGCATTGCAGGAACCTTCTTCTTCTTCTCTTCTACACCCTCCATGGTTCCAGCTGGAAAAACACCTTTTTTTTCTTTTTCTTTTTTCTTTTTTGAGATGGAGTCTCACTTTGTTGCCCAGGCTGGAGTGCAGTGGCGTGATCTTGGCTCACTGCAATTTCCACCTCCCAGGTTCAAGTGATTCTCCTGCCTCAGCCTCCCGATTAGCTGGGATTACAGGCGACCATCACCACACCTGGCTAATTTTTGTATTTTTAGTGAGACAGGGATTCGTCATGTTGGCCAGGCCAGTCTCAAACTCCTGACCTCAGGTGATCCGCCTGTCTTGGCTTCTTAAATGCTGGGATTACAAGTGTGAGCTACTGTGCCCAGCATCACTGGCTCATTTCAACTGCATTTTTGGATGCAGGCAGGTTGTGTGTGTGTGTGTGTGGGTGTGTAGGGGGAGTGTCTCAGCTGGGGGTCCCTGGAACTCTCAGCCTTCCTTTTGTCCCTTTGCTAGCTGCCCTGCTGGTTGGAGGGGCCAGGGGCAGAAGCAGGCAAATGAAGCTCTCCCAAGTTTTTCATTGATGGCTTCCTTGAATTGTGGCTGCAGGATGTTTATAAAACTCTGAATCAATTTGAGGCGCAGAGATTTTCAATCAGGGAAGCAGATTGCGCTGATAGGGTCAAAAGGCCTGTCGCCAGTGAGGATCACAGCATCTGACATATTAATTTGAGCTGTCAGAATCAATATGTGTAACAGAGACGTGGAGGCACAGGCTGTGTTTCTGAAAAGAAGTTGCAAAAGGAAAAAAAAGGAGGAGAAAAATCCCACCCTTTGAGGGACTAACCTTTCGCAGATCCTGTAGAAGCAATCCCGCCAGTGTGGGGCCAGTATGCCCTCGGTTCCTGGGCAGGCGGGAGGGGGTGAGAGGACTGGAGCCTTCTCTGCGGGGATGCTGGTCACAGCACAGCCACGAGTGGTCCCGTCGTCTCCCGCATCCCCGCCATAAGTAAACTTTACTCAACTTTCCACAGACATCCACTCTGTCTCTTTCCTTGCCCCACACCATTTGAGTTTCAAAACCCTCTGTTCCGCAAAGAAGGCAGATCTGAGCCCTGGCAGGAAGTGTGTTTATTACTGAGAACCCTTTGATATTTCCCATATGAAATGTCTATGCTGGAGTTGGGCTTCTGGGAGGAAGTCACCATGGAGTCCTCCTCACCCAGGGGAGCACAGGATACGTGGGGGTCTGTGTGGGTGCTGGGGGCACCGAAGGAACCCGGGGTTCCCAGGAACTGCCCATCTTGTGGGTTCAACACGGAAAAGAGTGTGATCCCGGGAGGGCCCAGTGGTACCTGCGCTTCTTATACCAAGGAATCATGACAACACGTGAACGCACATCACATCGTGGCCAAGACACAGCCGAGGCTCCTGAGATGTTGATTACATTCTTGGGAGCCCCTGGGTTCTGACTGTATTGGTGAGCTCTCATGTAAAGAAAACTTTTTTCCACCCAGTGGAAAAGAATTATAAAATTAGGCACAGTGCTCGCATTTGTGGAGATAGAACCATCTCAAAAGGTGAGCCATGTCCTTATAGTCACATTTGAGTAAATGGAGACAGGAATCTGAATACTTTGCAAATTGCCAAGGTCCCACAGTGTATTAGTCTTCCCTCATGCTGCTAACAAAGACATATCTGAGAGTAGGTAACTTATACATGGAAAGAGGGTTAATGGGCTCACAGTTCCACATGACCGGGGAGGCCTCACAATCATGGCAGAAGGAGAATGAGGAGCAAAGGGACGTCTTACATGGCAGCAGGCAAGAGAGTGTGTGCAGAGGAGCTCCTCTTTATAAAACCACCAGATCTCATGAGACTTACTATCACGAGAATGGCACAAGAAAGACGTGACCCCATGATTCAATTACCTCCCACCGGGCCCCTCCCACGACACATGGGAATTATGGGAGCTACAATTCAAGATGAGATTTGGGTGGGGACACAGCCAGACCATATCACAAAGAAAGAGGTGGGAGGGGATTCAGACTCCTGTTAGGTGGGATTCCTGTCTTGCTTACTCTGTAGTGCCTGGCCCTTTCATGCAGAGGATGGAGAGTTTTCTGGGCAGTGGCATGGAAGGGCCTTCCTCAGGGACACAGAACCTAACCTCTTATCTCTGTTCCCAGACCCGTCTCCCTCTCACCATCTGTCCTGAGGTACTTTTCCAGGGCTTCTTGTGTGACGACCACGTCTTCTTCCTGCCAGGCACTCTCTGCCCCATCTTAAAACCGGTTTAGAGCCTTGTTTTAAAGATTCAAGGTTTTTTCCTTTCAAAACATTTTGTTATGCTCGAGGAATGCAGACTGTTAAAGGAAATAGCTTCTGAAAAAATATCTCGCCTGAGTTGTGTGGAAGAACTATGGATGCCGTTGCTTTGAGTGGAGACTTGCAATTTTGAAGAGAAAGTAAATAGGGAGGTGTTGGGGGTGGTGGTACTCAGCCACCAGCTTCTCCCTGTCCCATCTCTGGGTGCAGGATCTGTCCCTCTGGCTGGAGGAGGTCTGAGTAGTGATGTGGTGGCTGCTGCTTTGTTCCTCTGGCCAGCTTCCTGGTCTATTACAAAGGACAGCTTTTTAGCCACTTTCTTGCTTTGGGTGAAAAAAGATGGGTGAGATTTATAAGAATAGTTGCATTTTTTTTTCTCTTGATCATTATTCTCCTCCAACTGCCATGTGCACAATAAAATAAATCATAGAGAGAGAGATGGATGAGAGAGAGAGAGAAGGAAAAGGGTTAGGGAGAGAGAAAGGGGTAAGAGAGAGACATTTGTAAGAATACTCATTGGGGTAATAGCTAAAGCATAATAAACTTCAATTTTTTTTTTTTTGAGAGGAAGAAATAGGATCTTCCTACTCTGTCACTCAGGTTGGAGTGCAGTAGTGTGATCATAGCTTACTGCAGTCTGAGACTCCTGAGCCCAAGTGATTCTCTCATCTCAGCCTCCCAACTAGCTGGGACTACAGGTGAGACAACCACACCTGGCTATTTATTTTTTATAGAAACAGGGTCTTGCTGTGTTCCCCAGGCTGGTCTCAAACTGTTAGTCTCAAGTGATTCTCCCACCTCAGCCTCCCAAAGTGTTGGGATTACAGTTGTGAACTGCTGCACCTGACTGAGACTTCTCTTCTTAGTGATGAAAATTGTCTGAAATTGCCTGCTCTTTTTTTTTTTTTTTTGAGATGGAGTTTCACTTTTGTTGCCCAGGCTGGAGTACAATGGCGCGATCTCGGCTCACTATAACCTCCACCTCCAAGGTTCAAGCAATTCTTCTGCCTCAGCCTCCTGAGTAGCTGGGATTACAGGCACATGCCACCACACCTGGCTAATTTTTGTACTTTTAGTAGAGACAGGGGTTTCAGCCATGTTGGCCAGGCTGATCCTGAACTCCTGACCTCAGGTGATCCACTGGCCTCAGCCTCCCAAAGTGCTGGGATTATAGGTGTGAGCCACCGTGCCTGGCCTGAAATTGCCTGTTCTAATGGTTGCACATATCTGTGAATATATACTTTAAATGAGTGAATTCCTGTGGTATATGACTTATATCTCAATAAAGCTGGTAAAGAAAAAAGGATACATCCGCACCAGGACCTGGCCTTGGACTTGAACTTGAAAGGTGTGAGTGCTCAGTCTCCACCAGCCCCTGTCCCTGAAATGGGGTTTCCTGCACAATCCAGAAGGCACCGAAGAGACTTGTAAAGGATCTCCATCTCTGAACCAAACCCAGCACCTGGCAAGTGGAGGGCCCTAAGGTTAAGTTGGCTGTATGCTGAGATGTCTGTGACACACTGGTGCTCGGAGGCGTATTCATGAATGCGAGGTCCAAACCCTCATTTCTCAGATGCAAACTGAGGCCCAGAAAGGAGAATTAACTGGTCCACAGCCACAGCTGGTTAGAGTCTGGGTCCAGAAACCCATCTTCTGATGCTTATGTCCTTCCTTTCTATCTGCACAGAGGACTAAGATACCTGCTGGGGACTTACAAGTTAACAGCCAGACCTTATGGCGTGTGCAACATGGTGGGGGCCAATGAGGGGTGGAGGGGTATAAGTAGGTCATCACATCACAGTTTGAGGGGTTTTGATAGGGGGAGTGGAGGAGGGTAGACAGATCTTGGGCAGACCTTGGAGTCAGGGGGGTGCAGTATGCTAGGGAGGGTTTTGTGTGTGCGTGTGTGTGTGTGTATGTGTGTGTGTGTGAAGGATGGCTTCCCAGAGGAAAGGACTTCTGATCTGTGATTTGACTGCAGACTAGCAATCAGGTGAAGCTTGGGGCTGGGGGTGGCAGGGAGAGAGTACCCCTCCTTGGCAGAGGGTCCGGGGAGGGGTGAATTGGGAGATATGCAGCACTCAGAAGACGTTTTGCATGGCTGAGGAAGACTCCATTTGGGGAGTGAGCAGAGAATGTGGAGCACTGAGAGGGAAGAGGTCTGTTTTAGATTCTGCATGACCTTCTACACCTTAGTAATGTGTTTGGATTTGATCTTGAGCTTAATGGAAAGACTTTGATGGGTTTTCTGCATGTTTTTCTGGTATCTAGATGCTAAGGGAACTCTCCTCGGGTCCATTGGCCAGGAAGCCCTTGGGTCAGCTTTGTAACAGTTGTTTTTATTGAGCATTTACTGAGTTCCTGGTTCTTGTCTAAAGAGAGTATTTAACATGGAGGAGCTCATTTAATCTCCATTACAACCCAATAAAGCATCTACCATTATTACTTACATTTTACAGATGTTAATAGCTAACATTTTTGCACTAACTATGCGTCAGGTATTGTTCTAAAGACTTTACAGACATCAACTAACTTACGCCTCATAAGAACCTTGTAGAGTAGGCACTGTTATCATCCTTCTGTTGTAAACTAGGAGACTGAGGCACAAGGAAGGTAAAAAACTCACCCAAAGTCACACTGGCCATTCGCAGAGCTGAGATTCACGGCCGGCATATCCGACTCCAGAGCTGCGCCCAGCTTCTGCAGTGTGGCTGCAGCTGCAGCGCTGCCTGTCACAGTGGCCACCTGCTTCCATCTCTCCCAGCCCCATAAAAGAAGGAAGCCAGAAGAAAAATGAAAAATTTAGAGGAAAATGAAATAATTTTCCCTTATTGTTAAATTTCTTTCTTTCTTCCAAACAAAGAAGCAAACAGTCCTCCCAAACCCAAGCCTGTAACCACCTTGTCCCGGGTAGAGGGGAAAAGGCAATAGGCAAGAAGCTAGAACAACATGCAGAGGTGATGTTCAGTCACAGGGTGGGAGTGGGGGTGGGCGTGGCGGGGGCGGGCTATGAAAAGCAGGTTGCACTTCTGGTGGGAGGGCACGGTCGACAGAGTTCTAAAGCAGTAAAGCAGTCCCCTCCTCCCTGGCCCCGGTGACATTCACCTCCTGGCATCACTCTTGTGATCATGCTTTGGTACATTGCTTGCAGAGATAATTAGGGTTAACCAGTAAGATGACCTTAAAACTGGGAAATTATCTGGTGGGCCCCACAGAAACTTGTCAGCCCCTGCAAAGCAGAGTGTTTTCTCCAGATGGTGGCAATAAAGGACATCAGAGAGGTATGAAGTTTGAGAAGGGTTTGGTGTGAGGTGGGGTTCTCTGTTGCTGAGGTGGAGGAAGCCATGGGGCCAGGACCTGAGGGCTCGAGGCTTTTAAGAGCTGAGAGCAGTCCCTGCCCAACAGCTAGGATGGAAACAGGGACTTCAGTCCTGCAAGGAACAAAATGTTGCCAATAAAGGGACTGAGCTTGGAAGCAGATCTCAAGCTCCAGTGAGAATGCAGCCAGGACACCTCAGTTTCAGGCTTGGAAAGCCCAGAACAGGGAACCCAGCCATACCATTCTAGACTTCTGGCCTACAGAACTTTGAGATAATAAATGGGTACTGTTTTAAGTTGCTAAGTGCATAGTTATTTGCTATGCATAGGAAACCAATGCAGATTTTGTAACCTGGGAAGTGGGGGGTGCTGCCCCGACAAACCCCAAAATATGGGCACAGCTTTTGAATTGGGCAGTGAAAGAATTTTGAGGACATGATAGAAAAAGTGTAGATTACTTTGGCCAGGCTGCTAGAAACATGGACATTCATGGGCTCAGAAGGAAGTGAGGAGCATCCAAGAGAAATCCTATGTCACCTTGGAGAAAGCCTAAGTCATTGGGAACAGACTGTTAGTGGAAATCTGGTGCTGGTGAGGGCTTACAAGGAAGATGTTATTAAAAGTATTGGAATAGAGGTTGCCAAATGATGATTTTCTAATTTTATCATTTCCTCTGCACTTATAGTTGGAATTCTCCTTTCCAAACTAAAAATAGAACTACCATTTGATCCAGTAATCCCACTACTGGG